>JABUIW010000072.1:7653637-7684092 GCA_013363375.1 Menidia beryllina
GTCAGATAGATAGATAGATAGATAGATAGATAGATAGATAGATAGATAGATAGATAGATAGATAGATAGATAGGGATACTGTTATCGTAAGGACTATGAGACCTGAATGTTTTTAAAAATTTTTTGTTTTTAATTTTGGTTTTTGGTCTGTGAATACATTTAAGAAATACTGAGATATTTTTAATGCGGTCAGTTGTCTGATGGAACTGCATGACCTGTTGTTTTTTGTATAAAAGTTTTTTTTTAAATTGATTATTCTTATTAACAAGGTTTATGTTTCATTTAATCAATTTTTCCATACAAAGTCAAGCATGAGTTTATTTGGGCAACTAAATAGACTGTTAAACAGCTTCTTTTTTGACATTGCTCATTGTTCTCCAGTTAAGGTACAGGCACCTTTTGTATAACATTCTGTGAAAATGTTGGATATTCTGCTATCGTTAAATAAACCAGTGGTCAGAGACACATTCGAGCAATTAGTCTTCTTCAAACTTTGCCATCAGCCGCACATGTGTAAGTCAGCGACAAAGCAGACAACCCAGCAGTTGGCAGTTGGGCAGCGAGGCGCTATAATCTCTGCACCTCCAGCCATCTGCCAGTACAGTACCGGGGAGCAGCGTGGGGTGTTGAAATCACATGTTTTAGTCGGCCTGCAGCACTTGCTCTCGATTTTGCAATCCTCCTAGATCAAATCAGCGCGCTTTGACCTAAAACTTTATGTGGGCCTTTGATGTGTAATCTTTTCCTTACGTGCTATATCAAATTCAAATATCATACAGTTATCAGACATAAAAGATACAATCTCATTTGTGCTATGTAATCTCTATTAGCAGGAAAGCATTTTTAAAAGCACATTTAAACCAATCTAAAATGTTTTTTTTTTCAATATGAGAGAGGAACTAAGCTGTATGTTTACTTTTATCAAGCCAGAAAAGTGAACATTGATTGTCAGTGAAATACAGGATCTGAGAAAGATCAGTGTCCAAGTGTATCACAAAGTCTAGTGAGCTAATCTTGCTCAGCCACAGACACAATTATTCTTTCATTTTGTAGTTGTTTGGAGATTTTTGTAGATCTACTCCTAAAACAAGTTGCGTGATAAATCCTCATAATAGCATTTCATTTTGGTTTAATCTATTAAAATACAATAAGATAAGAGATACAGATATGTTTGAAATAAATATATTTGTAAAAAGAATGTATTCTATATTGGCATAAGAACTACGTTAAGTGTCCTATTTATCTCAAACACTTTCACAGCCTTTTGTTCCAGCTTCTTACATGTCAGCATTCTTCCACTTATCAAAAATTGCTTGCTTGCAAGAAGTTATTCAAGGGTTGAAAATCAATGGAGGAACGGATTAGCAAAGGGAAATATCTATTATCTCTGATGGGTAAATGGTAATCCGCACATGAAAGTGTTTGCTGTCTGGCCTAATGCTCTGTGACAGCCACATAATGGGTTCCCCCTGAGCGTCATCGCCCAAAACTTACAAGCCAATGTCATCTTTTGTCAAGTCCTGCTCGCTTTACATGGCTGCATTTTTTAGCCCAGCCGGCAGGGATTTGGGGGCTGAGCTGGTATCTGCTTCCAGAACAATGCTGTTATTTTACGTCCTTCTCCATCTCGCTCTGCGTTTCTCAAGAAGCAGTGAGACTTGACTGGTAGCTTCCCGCCTCACTTCCCCTCTCAAAAACCATGTGCAGTGTGCAGAGACGGTGAGATAAAGCAAAACATGTGCACACACAGAGGCGCACTCTCACACACGGCACACACCGACATGGGACTAAATTCAATTTCACTACTTAATGAAACACATCTTATATGGCAATGCCAGATCTACTCTGGAAGAGGAAGGGAATACTTCTGAAATGTGTTTAATCAGTGGCTTTTGGAGCCTAGAGGATTGACCCTTTTGATGTTGAAGTGTGTGTGTCCAGGAAAAGGGTCAATTACCCATGGAAAGTATTTATACTCATGTCAGATCATTCCTATTAAAGTTCTCTCGTTGTCAGGGGCTGCCAAGTCTAGGGAAAACACAAATCAGAACATCAGAGGTCCGCCAGTGCAGTGGCCTTTTTCATCAGATTTGTCCAAATGCAGAGATGATTATGACCTATTAGCATTCTTGAGCAGACTTGACATTCCTTGACCGCAGTTTTTTTTCCACTGAAACTTAAAGGGATACAATGGAATGAATTAGGAAAAGCCACGGTCCTCGAATCAGTCTCTAATTTATTGAAAAAGAAACGTGGTCAATTATCCTTGAAGGTCAGTGACACAAAGACTTAAAGTGACATGTTATTTAAGTCATTCTGTAAGGAAAATAGGTGAAATGTTTTTGTTGCTCTCTTGCTATGTGCATCTTATCTTTTTTGAGTAGTGTCATTCCTGGTTCTAATGTTTCATTAATGACTGAGTTCACGCCACCACACACATTGTCCGGCTGTTGTTTTTTTTCTCTTCCACCATCTGTGCACATCACACTTTTTTTGTGTCCACATTGAGTATGCAATGTGTGTTCTGGCTCTGTGCAGACAGAGGGTGTCAGGAACACGGTTTTACTAATTGGCTGACAGATCTGGCAGAACACCGATCAAACCAAATACTTCACACTCTCTCCATGCACAGTGCCAACAAAATTCTCAGCACCTAATATCCAACGGACCACAAGATGGTGACTTGATGGTAAATATGTTTTTCTTGAAAAAAAATGAAAAAATCCTAATGCATATTTCGATTCAGGGCCACGGGCTCAAACAACAATTTTGCAAACTACTTCGCAAAAGGAAGTTTGTCCAAACATTGGCCGCCCTATGTTTGATTTAGTGTCAGAACTAAAACCACTTAGCTAGAGATAAGAAAAAAGTTATGTTTTGGCTCAAAACAAGCCTGCCACAACCCTTCTAATGTGAGCACATTAGCACATGCTTGTTTGGGTAAATGATGGATTATTTCCCTTCAGCAATTTCCATTGGCCAGACACAAGAACTGGTTATATTTTTGGGTTCCTATGCAACTCAGAGAAGACATTATTACAAGATACCGTTACCATGAACAGGGGGAAAAAACAAACATTTCCTGTAGAAACGAGTACGCATAAATCTATCCAGGTATAAATTTAGATATGTCCAAGGTGTACCACACCTCTGCCATGCCAATGCCAGCCAGTATAGGGCCTGGAACTCATTTGGTGATACTAGGAATAAGCGTAATGGAAAATGGATGGATGGATGTAAAAATGTGTAACATGACATTGTATATAAAGCCGCTAATTTAGAGAATTTTCATGTTTTTAAATTTCCTGAACAAGTTTTAAAACCTTGTTAAACTGGTCTGACGGTGCTTGCAAACTTGTAAATGATTTAAAAGAAAAAAAAATTAACTGAGGGCAGATGTGGAACCAATGTGACTTTCTTAAATCTATAGCAAAGTTGAGGAGTCCTTTTATGGATCTTGATTATATGTCGAGTGTTTCGCAAAAAAGAGACACAAGAATAAATATCCCCATAACAAGTCCCAGAAGCCATTCTGACCTGAAGACATTGTAAAAACAAAGAGCTGGGAAGTCAACATGTCCTAGTCAGTCCAGGGAAGACATGTGACTGCAACAAGGTCACATGATAGAATTCCACTCCACTTCAAATCTTTGAAAAATACCTCCCTTTTGCTGACGTTCACATATGGGCTGCTTCATAGAAAAATGTTGCCATTGGAAAGGCTCGTCAGAAGAATTTTTTACATATGAAAAATGTAACATGCAAAAATAGGAGTGGTCACACCAGTATGTGTACTGCTAACATCAGCCCACAGTGAAAAAGACAGTAGTGGGACAATTAATTTCAAATTGGTACAGTAACAAAATTCTCAATGTTACATGTTGATGTTTATAAATTGTAAAAAATTCCTGCTTTGCATCATGAGACTGTCTTTAATAATGAAAGTTTGGCATCAAACTCATTCATTCTTTCGCAAACCAGTTGCAATCTATAAGGCTGCATCTCAAATAACTGTGTTTGGATCATGTGACAGATGTTGCCCTCAGTTGAAGCAAACATCTCACTCACTGGTGGATCTCAGTGTTTGTTTTCTTTGTTGCTCAGTTGAAATTGATCAAATCCCAGATGAAGCCCCTACACAGGGGATGAGCCTAAACAAACATAATCATTTGTAGACAAAAGAAGGTTGAAATCCAGTCCACAACTGCCATAAAGCAGGCCTATCATTTTCATTGCAGCCTGAACTCTGTAATAAAAATTCTTCTATCAGACAAATTGCTCATCCATGGTCTTGCACCTGATATAAATCAGATGGAAGAAAAATTCCACCTTCTCCTCTAATAAGCATCTTTCTCAACATCCATGCAAAGATCAAACATCCCTGTAACATTCTTGGATATATAGTTTGTCTGTGTGCCAACATGAAATTATAACCTGGCAGCAGAAGAAGAAAAACCCAACTCCCCGCTGCTTATGATGCACATTTTGCACATTCAGACCTTTTTTTTTTGTCATGCACAGGATAAGCTTTTAAGATGATTCTCCGAGATAGCTATAATACCTTTTGAAGAACGCCCAGTGGAGGTCATTTGCACAGTTTGAAGCCTTTGTCTTGCTCTACGGTTCTGTGTCTTTCTAGAGAAAAGGATCCCTCCAACCTCATTGTGCGTGTGGAGCCATGCAGGGATAACGGCGTGTCAGGGAAGGGCCACGCAACAATGGCTGAAGATGAGAGAGGCGTAAAGGTGTGACGACAGGGCTGACAACACAAGGTTTTGCTTTGACTATGCTTTGCCTATCAAACAAAGTATCGGTGCAACACTCCGACCGCCTCTCTGTGTGGCCTTAGCTCTTTCAAACGTGTTTGCGTTGGCCTCACGGTGGAAAATTGCCTTGAAAAGTATTTTATCACCAAAATAGATAAAAGCCCCGAAACAATGGTGTCTGAAGTGCATGTGCGTGTTATTTCTTGCTGCTATGGAAACCATTACCAAAACACACAAACCACAATTTGTGACTTTAAACCAGTAAACACACAAATCAAAGTTAAGCAGGGCTAACTTGTGCGCCTGAAACTGTGACGTATGGTAGTACATTTCGGCAAAAATGATAAACACCAGCAGTGTTTCTGTTCCCAGACAGGCCACCATAACACTCTACTTCTGGTCCACCAGTGGACAAAAGCATAAAGAGATAGAAAGATCTTATAAATTAATACGCAAAGGTTAATACTGAAGCATGGCAGTAATTAGGGATACATCAAATCACGTGTCTAACAAGTCTTGTGGGCCAATTAATCTAAAGTAAGTCGCATCCTTATGGCAGCCGACAGACAGTCTGGTCAAAGTGGCCTCTGATGCTTCAGTCTTTGCCAAAAAATGTGTAGAAAGCATCTGGGAGGGGTATGTGGTCGGGCTGCAGTACCAGATGGAGTGCTGAAACTGAATTAATCCTGCTGCCACCGTGACATGTGAAAACCTTGTGGATCTTTTTCTTTTTCAGCACACGTTACACGCCAAACAGTGTTGCCTGGGACGCCCATGAGCAAAATGTAAATAAGATAGCCCAGAAACACTGTGACAGATGATGGCTCAAAATGTTAATTAGAAGTGTTATGAAGTGGAAGTTAAGGCCCCTCCACTAAAATCAAGTTATTAACTAACATGGAGGAACCATTTATGCAGCCTGCTCTGAAACTGTTTTGTATGCTCCATGAGGAATGGACGACTTAAGGAACCAGCACTTGTTAGGACTTGGCAGGAGAAACTAGCAGGTGTCACAGCTATTTGACCTGGCCTAAAGACCAAGCTGAAGTAAGTCTGAACTACAAATGAGGGTCTGGGAGCTAACTGTCATTTGTTTCCTGATTATACCAAAGGTACATGCGATTCACTTGTGAGTTTGTGTTTAAAGAACCCACCAGTTATGACTGAAAAGAGGAAACTTGGTATTTTACTTATTTTCTGTCTAATGTGAGCATCTCTGCAGTAACTAATGGTAATAGGTTAAAAACAAATGCTGCCTTTGCAGTTGCTTCAATGTGCACAGGAGTCCTTCGATCCTTGTTCCACATGTCATTCCATTTAATCTGTGTCTGTTGACACATCTACAGTTTAAGACCTCAGCCAGACATGGACCTAATCACTTTTAAAGCACATGCATAGTTTAAATGATTGTTTTAGATGCTTTTCTGATCTTACGGGGACACAATTGATGTTGTCTAAACATGAAAACCTGGGATTAGTTTAAGTACTGCTTTTCACCACTTTTCAGATGATGCAATTGTTGGTGATTTGCAGAAAGTCAACTGAGAACTAAGAACTGCAAACCAATGGATTACTTATTTACTTACTGATCTTTTTTGCTGCGTCATTGAGCTGAAATCTCTAACAGTGCACAAGGGACCAGATATTGGCCTGCTTGTTCTTTCAGATCCAGGTATCAAGGACTTTAAGGGATCACTAGATTTCAAATGGCCTTTACTCCATGTTTTTGGACCGTAGTTGTAAGGGCCAGTTCACAGTCTCTGAGTTTAATCTCGAGTCCTTAATCAACCCTCCCATATTAGTGAGTCTCTTTGTTCACATGTATTGCACAGAAGTGTGCACACACAGGACTGCTGTCCACATCCTTCAAAATGATTCATGCATTTAAACAACCATTCCCTGTGATTAAACATGGCAGCCCTCAGAAAGGGAATTGGTGGCAGGACAGTTTAAAAGCCTTTTTTGGCTATTGTACGGCTCTACTGAAGTGGCTCTGTCTGTGTTTGAGTGGCCCCATAGCGAGACAGACTAAGTGTCCCTCTTGTCTCGCTGATAGAGCTGTTCAAATGTGTATCTGATTATGCACGTCCGTGTGCGTGAGACGGAGACAGGCTGTGGGCATATCTGAGTGCATTTCAAGCACACGCATATAGCACGCACAAACACTCAAAGTGACACAAACGGTCTATAATCCAGACAATCTGTTCGACACAAAACAACACTCACCGTAATGGAAGCTAGATAGGGCAGTTTGGATCCGAAGGATCTGGGGCTGGGGCAAACTTTGTTGCTGTCCGAACATCCTCACACCTTCCTGCAAAGACAGAATGATTAACAATCTCAGGAGATGTCGAAACTGGCGGCATATGAAACCAAACTTTTAAGAGTCTAGGAATTTCCCACCTCTTGCTTTTCCAAAGATCATATCTTGTTTGATGGGGGCCAGCTAGTCTGCATGTCGCTGGAGTACAAGAAACCAGAACTTTTTATTTTGTCGGGACTAAGTTCAGAGTAGCTTTGGAGGAGTGATTGATGCCAGTCAACCCAATCAAGGGTTAGGGTTATGGATCCGTGCAAAACCAGCACATAAATAACTTCCAAATGCTTTCACCTACAACTGTTAGATCTGACTGATACACAGCTTCTTTTTGATCTTCTGACATGGATGTAAGGATCAATGTATTCAACCAGCTAAATTGCATTTCAGCTCACACATGATCCTACAGAATGAAAATGGGATAATTTCTTCATCATTTTATGTTTTCCTTATGGAGGAAATGTAGTTCTGTCGGCGGTAAACACGTATTAACTATTATTCTTGTGGTTGTAACCACACAAAACACCAATGTTAATGTCTAATTCTAGTTTTGGTTTCAAAGAGTGGTCCTATGAGACTGGTCCAGAAGTTTCTGTGGGAGAGATCTTTTATGTCTGTGGGTTTCCTTTTTTTTTTTTTGCTTCCTCAAACTACTCTGATGTTCTGGGATGCACAGAAACAAGCTGCAGCTGGAAAACAATTGGCTTTGGAAAAATGGACATCATCTGTCTGAGCTACCTTGACAAGAAATCCCCCTTCTGACCGCAAACATCTTTTTCATTAGTTTTTGGAAAGTTTTCCACGGAACACATGCAGAATGTCCCTTCTTTTTCACACAGCATTAAAACGTCCAAATATGCTTCAACCACAAGAATTTGGAATTTGTTCATCTGGCCTGCTGTCTGCTATATGTCATCACATGGTATTTTCTGCTGCATATACAGTACCGTCACAGCCCTCTTTTTAGTACAAAATACAAAAAGCAAAAAGGGTTTCAACACACTTTCCTTGTGAGCCACAACAGTGTGCAAAAATATCCTTAGAGCTCACTTGTTTGAAGCGTTAAGCTGGTTGAAATAATTAGCCCCCTTTCTTGTCATGGAGAGACCTGCCTGCTTGTTTCTCACACAATAGAGCAGCCACAGCTCAGCTACAGCCGCGTCTGGCCCCTGCCTCCGTCTGTCTAACTATGCTGACATGGGCTAACATTTTCCAGGCTGCTTAACAGCCTAAAGTTTTACAATGGGAAAGTATTTTCTACAACGAAAACACTGCCACCGGTCATAATGTGCGCGTTTCCTAAATGACTGTCAGCAGGCATTTATGACCACTTCACTGTGAGAGCTTGTTTTTTTTCCGGCAGATACAGCGCTCCGGCCGTAGCAAATTATGGCATATATAGAGAAAAACAAAAAAAAACGAGTCACACTGCATCTATAATAATTAGAGAAGGCGCCTGGGCAGATCTCCTTCTGTGAGTGTGCCGCGTTCGCTGTGAGCCTCGAAGTGTGATTCGCAGCAGAGTCTCACACCCATGGATCAAATAGTGTGAGTCCATTTTTCACCACCCAACATGTGCACATGGGCTATTGGCACATACTTGCAGACCCCAGGGGTCTAACACTAACCCCACCCCCCCCCCCGTCGTGCCATCTCCAGTTGGACTGTGCCTGTGTGTGTGGGACAGCATACCACCCTAGCTCCGGGCGTGGAATAGGTGGTCAGCTCTGGAGCCAGGCCCACGCCCCCCCCTACACATCGCATGCAGCTGTTATAAAATGGACACAGTAGATGTGTAACACAATACCTAAAAATGACCTCATTCAGTCTCAGCCAGTTAAAGTCAAAGCTGACAGGATTTCCTTCAAAGGTTTCTGGCTGTCAGGCCGACGCTGCAGTCTATAATGCCCAGTGAGGGCCAAATGCCAAGAGTTTCTGTACCCAAAGTTCTGACCGTCCCGTTGGCAACGGAGACGGACGCTAAGTCATGGAGGTTTAATAGATTTTTGATGCAGACATGGTATATCAAAAGATGAAACTAATACTCTTCAAGGCCAGCTGTCCCGCTATAGGATGTGTGTGTCTCTGTGGGTGTGAACGTACATGTGAGGTCTGGCGGGGAGTCGTGTGTACGTGTGATGTACACAAGGCATTCAAGTTTGTCTAAACAGCCTCTTCCTCGTAAAACAGCTTTCCCTGGTAAAATCTCTTCAAGGAGGGCTGAGGTCGGAAACTGGATGCTCACGCTGTTTTCAAAGAGTTATCACAGCGCACACATGCCAGCACGTAAATGGACACAGATTCAAGTTGAATCAGAAGCGCCATGGCACACATGAAAGGTCTGCAGAATAAATGAGGGAATCCTAACTTGTTAAAACCTAAGTGTTGCTGAGTGTCTTTGCTCCTCTGCTTAAGATTCACTTAAGTTGGCCGAAACAAAAGTATGAGGTCAACACACGATTTCCTTATGCTTTACCGCCATCTACTGGCTCCAAATCAGAAGCTTCACTATGTTTCCACAGTACTCCAGTTCCACCAAAACATGGGCAATGACTTATCATTATGGTTGGAAAAATTATGTTACAATATAATTCATGATTTTAAATGTCTTACTTAATCAATACTTTTTGGAAAGATCTCTACCAGCCAACAATCCCTTGGAGAAAAAGTACAGGTGTCAACCTCCAGTGTTTAAACCCTATTGGTTGACAATACTATACCAGTAGTTTGTTTAATATTTTATATCAGAAGAAGTCGTTTTTTTTTTTAAGAACACACACAAATAGCGACAATAAACTTGAGCGAGGAATTGCTCCGTGCATTTTAATTTTTTTCATCAGGATTTTGCTCTACAACCTGACAGGTAAACAGGAATGAGCTACAGGCTTTTAGAAGTTTAACTCACCTCTGAAGCACCGGATTAAAAGAATTAATCACAGAGCCTGTGCTGAGCTTGTGGTGGAGCTGATGAGCTATATTTGAGTCAAGGAGTAAGAGCTGAATGTTAGAGGATGCAGTTCTGAAACCACATTCAGCTCATGTTGACTAATTAAATGCCACACCTTTTCCATCCATCTGTCCATTATCTGTACCGATTGTTCCTAGTAAGAATCTTTGTATTAAAAGAAAGAAAAAAAAATCTGAGACTAGTTGTTGTTTAGTGTTTCAGGCACTAGGGGGCACTGTTTGCTCAGTGTTACATTCTGCTCAGTAGGTCACTGGGTGAAATGTTCTATTTCATGTTTCACTAATTCAGGGGAGTTTGGCGGTGTTATTAAACTGTTTGAGAGATATTCTTTAATGGCAGGTAAAACCAAATCTGAGAATGACTTTCTGTTCCATTGCATGACAGCACAACGGGGCTGTTTCTGGATACCTGCCCTTTAGGCCAGGTTGCAGCTGCAGAGCGCACTGGAATGTCTGCGCCGATACCTCAAAGCAGCCTGCGGTTCAGGGTAAACATCAATCATTAGTGCCTTTTATTAGGACGCGCGGCGCAGTTTTGTGTTTTTCGTCTAGGTCATTATAGTCGTCTGGTTTATGCTCAAAACAAGCAGGCCAGGAAATCTGTTTTCTAACACGCTCATAGCTCGCAGAGAACTGGAGGGAGCTCGCCACAGCTGTCTTACAGTGCAAAAGTGCTCTGGAGGGGCGTTGTTGTCGTGCTTCAGGACTTGTTCAAATCCTCAGATTAGATTTTAGGACCCAAAACAGCTTTTTGGCAAGAAATGAAAGCAACTCTTGGGGGACCACAGTGTCTGTTTTCATTTAATGTCAAAGCTATCTCTTTGCAATGAGCCCGTGAGAAGTAACTTGTATATATATATATTTTTTCTTTATCCTCAAGTACCTGTTCTTTTAAAACCCAAGTGAGTCGTCAACAACTAATCTAATCTGTTGGTTCGGTTTGCAAAGCTTACTGGGGTTTACCGCATTCTTTGATTTGACATTATGGTTTGATGAGTCATAGGGCACTTGACAGCTTCAGCTGTTTTCAAAGCGAAGTAACTCAACTACATTAGTGAGAACTCGTTTCAAAAGGCATTTGCTATGTTTATGTGACTTTTAAGTGGGACTGAACTCTTGAAAATCATGTTGTGGAAACCCAGTCTGCACCACTAAGTGAATCCACATGGACCTACGATTTGGCCAACACCAGTACCCAGCCAAGGCTGACCTGTGTCCTTTGTTTATGGAACAGGCTCAGCAGTGGATGGAACCTCTGGTATGTGAATAAAAGACAGAAAACCTCATTTTAATTTTTCTTTGATAAAAAATGGACGTTTTAAAACTTTGTTTTAGTGATATCCTTTTGTCTTTTGCTTGAGTGTCAGACTGTTAGCATGCAGAGCCTATGCTCAACTTCACACCACAAATTCTAATGCGCTCAAGACAAACATCCACTTATAAATATTGTTTGGTGACATCATAATTACTTTGAAAGCCGAATGTGGTCCAAAATGCGAGTCCCACATCTGTGGGGTGAAAATCAGCAGACTCCCGGGCACATGTGCTGTCAATGTTACAGTTATGCAGAACCCATCTTGTGTCCATCTGTGAGACTCATGAAATGAGCAATATCTATTTTTTATTTCACCCTTACACTTGATGATGAGCAAAATTCTTTGAAATAGTCAACATCCAGCAGTGTTTTCAAAAAAGCTGATCAATTGTGAAACCGACCTAATTTCTGAACGTGCTAATATTTTCAAGAAAAATGTCGGAAAATAAACAAAATTTTCTGATTCTTTAGCTGAAAAGTATGTTTTTATTTTTACTTTCATTTATAGCATTAGTATAATAACAACACATACTGTAACGGTATGATTAGTAACCATAGCACCAGAAACACTCATTTCTTACAGGCTGCATACATACATACTGTGCATACATACATTTATATCGTACATACTGTATGTAAATACAGTATGTACATAGGATTCTTTAAAACCTCTTTGGATAAAGCATGTCAAACAAGCACACTGTTTCAGTACCAATGCCCATTCGATATTTAGCACACTGTTTATATTTCAAGTATGAATATTAAAAATACACATATCATAAGTTACAAATCTTAACGGTTATTACAAAAAAAAAAAAATAGGATTACATTTCTACAAAATTAATGGCACATAGTGCATCAAGTATTCTTTAAATTTCTGATACAGACCTCATAGCACAATTGACCATCATATAAATAAACGATAGCCAAAGGATTTTTTAGCTGCTCATTGACTTTTATCAGTTTCAGCTGTTTGTTTGTTTGTTTTAAATCAAAAGAAGCTGCATTGTCGGAGAAGGGAAACAACTATCTGCATCTATTTCCTAACTTTGGTTAAAGCTTAATGTCAGCACACCGGCATGTTACGATGCTGGATGGTTGTAGTAGTGGTTGTGGTGAGTCATTGACGGTGAGTTACATGCTTCCCTAGGAGGAGATTTCCTTATGTCGCAGTATATCTGCTCGAACGTGCAGTTAGATTTTCAGCTACATTAAAAAGAGGGCCGTGACCTTCTGTACTAGCAGATCGTACATCTGCTAAAGAAACATTTAAGCCTCACTTTGTTAGAAAGCTCCTCCACTGCCCCTCTTACTCCCAAAGGCAGTATTTTTCTTCTTTTGATTAGAGGTAATTCAAAGCAGTTCAAAAGCACCCGTCAAAAAGTCCTCATTTAAGATTAGTGGTTATGCAAAGATAGGTTTTTCCTTTTTTTTTTTTCTTTTAAGCAAGCAGATACTGGACAAAATGTGCCAGACAGTGGCTCCCCTGCTGGTAGTAGTCACTGCTTCCATATAAGCTCAACACATCTAGAAATAAAGAATAAATATGGTAGAACATAAATATACGACAACACACATCTCAACAGAGTAAGGATGTTTGTGAGAGGTAGGGGTTGCGGGTACCTACAGCAGGCCCAGTGGAGGATGTGAGCTGAGTCCCACACCTGATACTGTGTCGCCGTCTAACAGATGAGAACTTAATGGTGTCTGGCGACCAACGCTAAAATCAAATGGTGATGCATGAAAATATATAATACTTTTCTATCGTTGTCACTGCGGGATTCAGTAGTTTGTTATTCTGTTGAGGTTTAACAGCGGACAAACTGTTAGAATGGACACGGAAAACAGAAAAAAAAAAAACGTAGCTGTTAAAAAATGCTCCACGTGCTCTCCTAAAGTTTGACCTCTGACCTGAGGCAAGTCTGGAAGGATATCAGTACTTAATTGCTCGCCATTTGGATGTCTTGAAACCCAAACAAACAGTCAGGCATCTTGTGAATTGACCTTAATTTCTAGAGAGAGCAATGAAATGATTTCTAAAGAAAGTAGCCAGTTGACCTTTTGTAGAAACCTCTAGCCATGTAACACAATAAAACAACAACCCCTCACAGACTATTTCAGTGTTTGACACCTTTTTTCACAGCACATTTGTAAAGATCATTTCCCGCCTGTGCTGCATTCACTGACTGCATTCACAGCTGAACCAGTGGCAATAGGACTGTTAAACTGTCCAGATCAGGGATTTGTCACCTGTCTTTTAAGATGAGAACATTTCTTGTGAAAACAGAGGACGTGTCTGTTATTCCCAGTTAAAGGTTTGAATGAAACACCTGACGGTGGCCCTGTTGTGCTGCACAGTGTGTGGTGTTTTGTCTACTTTAGCTGCCATTTGGGGAACTGATGACATCACTGGGGGGTGTTAAATGCTCCACCAACACACTCACAGCAGGATCTAACAAATCACTCTTATTGCGTGTAACTAGGCTACTGTCCTCCGGATAGATTTAGGGGTTTGGCCTTGGCTGGGCTCTCAGTGGACGTGAAGGAGTAGGCCGTTGTGAGCCTGGGGAATGCACTTCCCACAGAAACCACCACAGCGACCGTAGATTCTTGTTCCATCCTACAGACAGAGACAAACGAGACAGGAAAAAATGGGCAAAGGGCAGCTTTTTATGTGAAGAAAGAACCGCTTCATAAATGTCAGTGGGGATTCATATTCGGTGAATCAGACATCTCATTCCAACACTCAAAGATGTAACATGAGGCGAAACGAGCCCACAGCGAAATGGCCCCAGCAAACCCAAGGCAACCATGACGTAGATCAAATCGAACCTTTCTTACCTCAGATCTGTGGACTTTAACAGAGACATAGTTGCCCTGAGATGTCCATTTGGTGGCCTGAGCCACTTTGAGACCAGTGCCAATCAGATTGATACTGAACTGACCCTGCAAAAAAGAAATCATCTTCAAATTTGTCATTACTGCAAAATGTAGTGATGTAAACCCCCTCCCCACACACACACGCTCTCACAAAAAATTGGATTGTATATTCCCACAAGGCAGTACTTGACCAACCTGTGGACACTTGGCTGCACTATAACAATCTCCTGCTGTGGCAAAGGGCACGGGACGGCCAAGAGGAGTCTGGGAAAACTGGAGGTCTGTGACTGGTGAAGTGCAAAGACACATATCTGGAGTCACACAGTGCAACGGCAGAAGTAAACAGGATGAATGCATGTGGCTCAAAGGAACCACTTAGATAGATGGTGTCTCTCTTCCAGATGTTTTTTGCTCCATTTGGAAAAAGTTTCATCTAAACTGTTCTCAAATTAAAGCTACAAAGTTTAATCTAAAAGGAGTAACAGTAAAACTAAAAGTATAAATTATTTGAGGCTATGTTTATGGGTTTATTTTCTTATAATTTCCTAAATAAAACTCTGCTCCTGAAATTCACAAAGCATCCCTTTTTCCCCCCACATTTATTCCCAATTTCTAACTTAATCATAAAACACATTATCCTAATGCCTCCTTATAGTGGCCTCGTGGATGGAGAGAATTCCGTGCATCAGTCTGCAGCATTTCTTTCATCCATTTCATCCAGTAGTAGATTAATATCACTGACTGTATGATGTGAGAAATGCAGGATGGAGAATATGACACATCTACCTGCTTTGAACCCCAGTATTTGACCAGCAAGCAAACAAACAGTCATTATCGGATCCTAGCAGAGTAACACAGATATGGCAATCAACCATGAGTTTAACATTTTTATTCATTTGCCTTCAGTCATCTGGTCTCATTTGTTATTTAGTGATTCTACAGTGACCAGTGCTCGCTCCGGCTGTCCGTTTAAACGGCCTGTATGCGGGAGAAGATGCGGGGATGTGCGACGCACACCGTATCAGGGCCTCGTCATGAACCTTCCCTGCGTCTTGAACTCATTATCCCTCCTTTCTCAGATGTGTTTAAGCCACCTGAGAGCCAAATGAGTGCATGCAGCAGGAGGGTGGGAACATGTGCTGTCAGGGCCCAGACGGGAGGGGATGGGCGGATGACAGTGAGGGCTCTGATCCGTCTGCTCTAATCAAAGACACAACAGGGAAGGTGGAGCTGATTTTAATGACGAGCAGACAAATATGGCCCGCAGTTCTGAGCGTGTGAATCTCGTTAGCGGTGGTGTGTTTGCTTGCATGCAAGCATGAGTAAGCGTTTCATATTGATGCAATTCGGTGGAAGGGTGTGGGTGCTCGCACACCGCCTGACCGTGCCACTGAGTGCACATGTGCAGGCATGCATTCCTTTATGGTCCTGCTCATATGTTTCCATGGAGAGGCCTGGTTTCAAGTCCCCGCCTAGTGATGTGAGCTTGGAGGGCTGAGCGGTCATTATTTTGACCCCACTGGAGAGTGTGTGTGAGAAACGCTCTGTTTACTGTGCTTAAACAGGCCAAGGCTATTGAGAGAGATGTTATTAGCAGGAGGGGATGAGGCATGCTAGCGTTTAAAACAACACCGATGTGTGGTCTCATTACAGTAGACAGTGTAAGGCAATCGTACAGTAATTACGCACTCATTATCCTCAGGGAGCTCAGGTCCAGGCGAACTTTGTGGAACAGAGTGTATCCGGCTGCGGAGTAGTCGTTCCTGCAGTTACAGCTCTGCCTTCGGCTGCCGTTATACGGGCACTCAAAGGGGTTCAGCAGCCTGCGCGTTCGGAAAATCGAACATTAAGCGGACAAACACAGTAATCCGAACAATTTAGTTCATCCAATTATCGCAACACTGTGCAGAGTAATCCAAAAATGGGATAATACATCATCTAAAACATAGCTACAAAGCATCACAGCTGCATCAGAAAGCACCTTTGCCCGTACACCTCGGAGTAGTTGTCCGTCTGGCCGCTGCGAAGGGTCACGTACTCCTTGGGGAAATCAGTTTGCATCTCGGCACAGTAAATCTAAAGTCCAACACATTGAAACAACAGATGAGACCCCATCGAAATCACGCTGGTTGACTCATGATGTGTTTCGGGAGCGATTCTGACAGAGAGGACGCACCTGCAAGATCCGAGACTTGACTTTAAGGTAGTACTCCCCATCCATCCTCACTCCCTGTCTCATCTGGACATCGCGGCAAGAAGTGAACAGCTGGCCTAAGAGAGGAGTGGGAAATGTTTTAGGGAGATGCTGAAAAGATTTGAAGTCTTTAAGAACTGCTGAACGTGCCATAATCTGCTCACTCCCTTAAAAAATATTTTTTTAAAAGACTTTTTTTTAAAAGGTTTAAAAAAAAGCAACTCAACTTGATAAGAATTGTTACCTGTTTTCTTTTTTTTCTTCCTCAAAATGAACCGCTGTTGCATTTCTCTGTATTCCCAGAGTTCCGTGGGGCTCGTATCACGCTGATTAGCTGATTAAAATGAAAACTTGACCACACTGCTGGCTGTCACCCGAGCATATCATTTTAATTTCGCCAGTGCCTGACTTGGCAGAAGCCAAGTTGGGAGTGATTAGTTCAGAGTGCCAGCGTAGAAACATTTGAAATGTGGGGGAGTGAACCTGCAAACTTTGGCCCGCACAATTAAAGCTGCCTCGGAACCCCGAGACATTCTGACAGACTGTCTCTATGGCAAAAACTGCTGACGTTCCACTAAATTATCGCTGCGAGGGGCTTTAAATGGGCCTCGCTGTTCTGCCTAATGTGTTAAAGCGAAGTTTCTGTAAACACAATCAGATATGGCTGTGGCTGCCACATGCGTCACACTCAATTTACTGCCATCATGCTAAGCATTCCGCGTTGGAGGAAAGCACAGGGCCCGGACGAGTTGAACAACGCGGTCACAACTGAGTCGGGGTAGTCAGGAGAAGGGAGACTCACATTGTCGGTCCTGACAGGCCAACTGAGACTCGGGTCTGTCTGCTGGACGGCACTGCTTGGACGGCTGGCCTTTGGAGTTCACGCAGTCCACCCCACGCTCCATCACTCCCGCCCCGCAGGTCTGTGAGCACTGGTAAGCACCACACATGTACAACAGCACCCACACACAGTCACACAGTCATTAAAAGAACAGAATGTTCACTTTAAAAAAATGGACCATTTATGATAAACCTTTCCATATCGATGGGCAGACGCTTTTCTTTTTTCTTCAAAGAGAATCGCAAATGATTTTCCTCTTAGGCATTTTGTCAAGACACATCAAAACCAATTCAGACCAGTGAAGTTGCCAAAACCTCTGCTTTAACAATGGCGGCAAGTTTTTTCTGAAGATCACTTACTCAGCATAATTACCATGCAAGCAGGATGGGTGTGCTTCCTTTTTCAAACCCAGTGTCTGCATTTTGGATCAGTGTTTTTATTTGACAGGTAATGACTCAGCACACATCCTTTGTTGTTTGTGTGTGTTGGTATCGGTATTCCTAAGAATGGCCCAGGACCCAACTTTTCGACGTGACTCAAAGGAATTATCTCCATCCAAATCCAACAGTCAAATTCACCCCTAAAGTAAATTAGCTAATTATATAAATAATTAGCTGGAGAGGATTGTGCAACGCCTCACAACTGTGGATCACGCCGTACCTTGCTCCACGGGCCAACTTTCCAATAGCTGGTGTGTGGGCACTCCCTAAGGAGGCACGGCCGGGTGCCAGGAGGGTGCGGGTGAGGGCAGTTTTGGCTAGCAAAGGAGGAGTGGCCGTACAAACGCTGAGAGTGAGAAGAGGAGCAGGAGACGATGCGCTGCTGGTAGCCAACGCCACAGCTGGCAGAGCACTGGAACACAGAAACAGATGGTGAAAAGGGCTTCTTTTTTCTTTTAATCTCAGTTTAAAATCTTCTAAAAAGAGGTGGAGTTAAATCTCAGTGAAGCCAAAGAATGATATACAGATACTTTTAATGTCTGGCTGTCAGTGAATAAAATCCTATCAAATATATTTGACTGCCTCACGACCACCTGACGGAGCGGAATCCTCCCTACCTGTGACCATTCCCCTGTTATCCACTCGTAGCGGCAGGGGGCTTCTTTGCAGGACTGGAGCGATGAAGGTCTGATGGATGGCTCGCAGTAGTCGTCCTGGGCGGGTGTACCCCCCGGGCCCGAGCACCCCACTTTCCTGCTCCTGTTGCCTTCGCCACATGTTGTGTTACACTAAAAATCAAACAGGGTGGAGCAGCATCTTACATCCAGCAGAAAGAAACGCTTACAGTTCCCACATGCTAAAAAAAGCGCACAGATTTGTGTCCACTGTGGACCAATCTAGGGGAAATAAGAAAACATTGAGCTTTACATGAAATTACAAAATCTTAAACTTTCCCCGTGGATGTTATGAATGATTACATTTGAGCTGCTTCTGTTATGCATTGCAGGAAGATAAAAATGAAAAATTGAAAAAAACAATGGCGTGGCTAAGATTCCATTTAAGAAGTTCATAATAACACCAAGCTTTAAATGAAAAGAGGTGGCGAGTTATCAAGGCAACACAGGAAGGAATCTGCAGCACAAATTCCAGAAAGAGGACTCGTCCCTACATGGTGCCCATTCTCACATTAAATGAGAATGAGCTACAGGGGGAGGAAAAAGTCTACTTGCGTGACTCAGAACAGCAACATTCAGTGGGACAAAAAGCAAAGAAGTCCATCAGTGTGTGGAGCTTTCATTCTGTGGGGTGCACCCACTGATAGCTATCACTAAAGCCCTCACAAGTGAGAAAAGAGATGACGGGTTGTTGCAGGTTGTCTACCTAATGGTGCTGATGAAAATAAAACCAGAGATGTAACGGGGAAACATCCCACCGTGAGACTGTGCAAAGGAGATGAAGGCAAAAGAAAACGAGGCAGGGACTTACAGCTTCCCATTCACCGGTGAACCAGGAGTAGTGAGTGCATTCGGCTGTGTGGCAGGGTCGGACAGCAGGGGGCCGCGTGCCCGGCTCACACAGATCCTCCCTGACCCGTCCCGTTCCCTTCAGTCTGCAAAAAACATCCCGGCTCTGCGTTCCAGACCCACAGGTGGCCGAACACTTGGGAAACACAAAAAAGAAAGAAATAAACAAGTAAATAAACTAATCTGTGAAAATCGTCTAGTTCTCCATTTAAAGCAGCTGTGTTATGTTTCCTTTGGCTTGCAGGTTTTTTGCATTAGTTTTCGTACAAAACTGAATGGCAGTGTTTTTTAATTTACCTGGCGGTTGAAATACATGACAAGTTAAGAAAGCTAAAATACCTACCATTTTATAGATTTAATAATGTTGAATGTCAACAAATATGCTCTAGTTTCCCAGAATGACTTGGACTGATCTCTACAATATGCTTTTTGTAATTTAGATATGATATAAAGCCATACAACCCGTGTTGACAAATGATGCATTTACCTGCACATCGATTTAAGTTTTAACTACCACGGGAAAACTGTGTTATTTTGTTTTTCCAAAGTTTCATTGGCCTCTTCTGCTGCGTCTCGTCTGTTCAATGTGCCTGTTCAGTGCTCTTATCTTGGATCACACTGAGGTCTATCTCAAACATCCTTTTGATGTTCTTCAAGGGGCATACCTGCACACTGAGGAAGCACTCTTTAAGACCCGAGTTGATCTGGCTGATTTCTCCCGTAAGCCCCACATTTAAACTCAAAGAGCCGTGCCAGGCCTGCACTACTTCACACTGATAGAAAATCTGGACAACATACAGCCTGGTAAAAATTTCCAAGAACTTCCAGATCTATTAGAGCTGATCTGTTACGCTGTAATTGTGAGTCATCATTACAGAGTGTGTGGTCGGAGGAAAGGGTCAAGTATTTGAACTTGGAACAAGAACAAAAGATACAGTATAAAATCTGACTTTCATATAAAAAAATAAGAATTATTTTGTTAAAAGCATGAAAATGGAACCTGCTGTTAAAAAATAATCTGGCCACTGTTGAAATTTACAGTGGGCGAATCCTGGCTGATTCCGTAGTCCTGCACTAGACTTGTACTCATTGTCCTCATGGTGGGGGTTATGATTTTGCAATAGTATTGGGTTCACAGACCCAGACTTTAAAGGGTCAGTAAACCCAAATTAAAATCAGGTTTTCTTATTAACCTCTTAGGAGATCTTGCCACAAAAGAAGGAAGCTGTGGGTTTGAACCCAGCTGGCTGGCCGGGGCCTTTCAGTAAACAGTTAGGCAGTTAGGTTAACTGTTGATTTTAAGTGTGCGTATATGAACACACTTATGGGCAAAGTGGCTATTGCAAAACAATGGTTGCATTAGATGTAAAGGAGCTTATTTAAAATAAGTTCTAATTTCTAGCACAATATAGCAGAGCTGTTTTGGTATTGACTTATTTAATTGGATTTACAAAGGTATTTTACTATCTATTTGTTATCCAGTCAAGCAAAACCATATCACTCGCGTCTCTCCTGTTGGAGGATATAATCTCAGTCAATCAATTTTTATGCACAGTTCCCTGAGTGTGCTACCATTTACAGATCTTCAATAAAAGGTGTCTAAGAGGACCGTGTTGCAGCTGCAGAGTAACACAAAAACTGGGTGCTGAGGTTTCAAAGTTGTCACCCGCATGCATATAGAGATATAAAACATGTCTTTATGCTGCAGCGGAGGATTTCATGGTTGCTGGTATGTGGGGGTAAGATGATTGCTTCCAGACCTGAGCCAGAGAGAAAATGGAAGGAGGAGGAGGACACCCTTACATGAGTGGAAAGACCGGAGAGTGTCAGGAGTTTTGTGGAGGGAGGCCGATCCATTACAGATCATTATACACCTATGGCCCCCAAAGACCCACACATCTTTGGGACGACCTCAGAAAGGTACACACATTCAGTAAAGTATCCTTCTGTTATTCTCTGAATGTGTGCGTACATATGAAAAAGTCAAATCAAAACAGCCAAATAGGTCATTTGTCCATGTACTCAAACATAGCCCTTATGCGGTGTCCTCAATATCCTCGAGTGTTTCCTTTTAGAAGGCACACATTCCTTTCAAGGGGGCAGGGTGTGAAGTGAATGATGTGATTACGGGGTCACTGAGACACCACCCCTCTATTAAAAAACATCTGGGTCATGTTCCGTCAACAGCAACCAGCTACAACATTTCTCTCACTTCCTGGTAGGATTTAAGTAAAAAATAACACAATCAAAAAGATTCAAAATGACATGCTAAGTTATATATAAAAAAAAAAAATTAAAAAAACACCCACCGTCACCCACAGATGTCATTTGCATACAATTGCTCTCAGGATCAGAAGAGTCAGCATATCTTAGGAGTATAACTCTAATCATTCGTTAAGCATGCAGTAACGATTCATGAGATCATATTTGGGCCTGTATCGTTATGCCAGCTGCACTTCATGTTTATCATATCTAATTTAAGATAGCTTGTATGACATATACAATGACACATGATCGGTGCCACGATTACCATTAAGCCGTCGCTTATTCTGCAGAAGGATTTTTAAAATATGCTTCCTCGATATGATAAACAAATACAAACGTTGGGAACACTGCATAAACACATTTGTGGATCCAGCCTGCAGTGCTTAGTTTAACACTTGAGAAAATGACATCACGCTTCCATGGGAATAAACTGAGTGGTGATTGGACAGGTGCTCTGTTTATGTGCTACACCTGCATCTTCTGGCTGTGTTTGTGTTGGAGTCTCTGCGGTGAGGCGGCAGTAACCGATGGTTTGTGACTTGGGCTGTAACCGGAGCCAAAGAAAAAGGCAGAAAAACAAACATACCTCCCGCCATCTGTTGGCCTTCCAAGCAGGACATCCTCGACCCCGGCAGGCCTTCTGCGTCCGCGGCCGAGCCTGATGACCACAGTGAATGTCCTCCACTTTGGTTTGGTTCTGATCAACACAAGCTATCTCCCGCTGCTTGATGCCACGACCACAGCTCACTGAGCACTGCAAAAGAGGAAGAGAGCAGGGAAGAACATACGTTTTAGAATGCTTCTGTGTCAGCACCAACAGTCCTTATGATCTTTAGTGAAGAAGACAAATCAGTATATTCAGTGAAACTAGAAAAAAAAAAAGATCCAGCATTTTCCCAGAGTACCGAAGTGGTTAAACTAAAATGTTTCATGAAATGAAAAAGGGGAAACCAATGTGAAAAAATCATCATCTTAAGAAAGAGCAGACACAAAAATTGAAACAGATATTTAAAAAATTGCAACAACACAGTGTGTAGAACACAATCCACTAACAAACATGACAATCTTTTTGGATATAAAATATTGCCAAGCCATTCCATGACACAAAAAGTCAGAAATCAGAAACCACCTCCCGCAACTTCCACATGGCATGACGAAGCCAACTGACCGCACTGCAAACAAACTGAACTAAATAACCTGGAGGGATTTCACCCAAAGCTTCTCTTAAACACACATGCTGATGGAATGTGGCCAAGTATTTAAGCTGTAAACAGAGGAATTAGTTTGCGTGAATGTCCGAGTCCTGTGTGAGGAACAGGCCGGGTGCTGAACGGTGCTGAGGCACAGGACGAGACGATCATCTGGCACTAATAAGTAACCTGGACACACTTTAGGAAAGATCGGCAGAAAAACGAAGAAAACATAATGAATAAAAACCAGACACCCTGATGACAGCTCTGAAAAAGGCCCAAGATGGCTGCTGAAATTATTCAAGAGATTTCAGTCCCCCATGAGGCCAGACAGCAATTAGGGTGCCTATTTCGGCTTGATGAGTGAGCGCCCCTATACAAAGCCACTCCAAAAAGGGGGTGCTGGGATAAAATACACAAGATGAGGAGAGTTACAGTTTTGTCTTTGCGTATTTTCCAGTCCAAATAATAAACATAATGTTGCATTGTCCTCTAATTATGATCTCAGAATATTGCGTAACCCCATGAGTGGTTCTGTACGCTACCGGTGATGAACGTGTCACAGAGGATGACCTACAGAATTAAGAAATGAGAAATGAGTCTCTTTATTTCCGTCCACAGAAGGTGAGAGCTGGTCGTCAAGTACCATTTTCGAACAAAGCCAACTCGGGGCCGTCTTAGTGCCGGCGTGAGCGGTGGTTAGCGCTGCGCACACAGGCATCAGGCGCTTAGTAATTACTGAGGCATTTTAAACACAGGGCTGGCCCAGCTGACAGACGACATCAAAGCTGAGGCCAGGGCTGAAGTGACTAGGCCGAAGAACGGCAGATTCACACACTGGCTCCACATTCACTCCCAAATGATAACAGCACTCCCTCTACCTCGGACAAGAGAGGAGACAGGCAAACATGTTGGAGGTGGGAGGGCGAGAAGGGGATGAGGGGGGTGGGTGGGGGTGGGGGGGGGGGGGGGCGCACCATGGTGGGGGGAAAGCCCCTCCTCACTGCTGCAAAAAGCAGGAGGCAAAAAAAAGGGAGAAAAAAAAGGGAAAGAGAAAGAAAATCGCAGCCATACGGGCGACGGGGTTCAGCCCCGGCTGAAGTGGATACGCAGAAAAGACGCCGTGTGGAGTTTGTGCTCCTCCCGCTTACCTGCCAGCCTCATCTGTCAGCCATTAGTTAATCAAAGCTCGGTAACGCAGAGCTAAGGGAGCTGGCACAGCTCGTGGGACTGGAGGAAGACTTCATCTCTGAGCAAAAAGACGAGGGCAAAGACGAGGGGACCTCGGCTCGACGCAAATTACAGGTAAGACGGTTTAACTCTACATTCAGACAACAGTTACTGTGCTTCTGCTGTCTTTTACTGGCACTAAAAGTAGTGCGACAAATGGAAGTTTGTGCCTCTTGAAAGAAAAGAAAAGAATACCTTGTATCACAATAGAAGTGGATGGCATATACTCCTGAAATCCTATACCTTACATAGAACTTAGAGTTCTGTGTCTGGTATACGCTGTGGGCTCCCTCTCAGGAGAGTAGGGAATACGAGGGAGTCACACGGGAAAAGAAACTTGAGATAAATTTGCCCTCCCACGTTGCCCCGGCAATTAATTTCACATGATTTGGTGGGTTAAACCCAACATAATCCAGTGAGCTTCATCTGGGTATAAAGTGGATTACTATAAAATGGAATGACCCAGCCCATTAAGGTTGGGCAGTTGAAAACCATCCAAGAAAAACAGCTTATGCGGAACTTTTCTTTTTTTTTTTTTAAACCTTGCAGAAAAGAAACTTCTGAGAAAGGCGTGGTTGAGATATTTTAATACGTAAAAGGTTGCGTCTCATAATTATTCTATTCGATTACGTGACTTCAAAAGAGCCCTTCTGAACTGAAGGAGTTACAGTTTGGAGGCATATTACCTTGTTCATTCATGCCTTCTCTGCTCTGCAAACATAGGCTTGACTGACTGGATACATAAAATATGGCAGATTTGTTCCAAATAATTACAATCTAAATAATAACATAGATATGAGATACTTTTTGTGCATCAATGTCTTTGCCTAACACCACCTGGCAGATGACCAAGATGACCCCACCCCCACTAGGAAACCCAGTACAGGTAAGCCAACACCAGAAAATGGCACTTAGTTGTTTTTTGAGTATATACTAAGTCAATCCGAAAATCAAAGGAGTGTTAAGTATGATATACCTTATCAAAGTAGTAAAAGATAAGACAAGAAGAACTGTGTATGCTGCATCCTCCATCAGAGGGAGGAAAAATGGCGTCAGCCAATACTAATTCTTCCATTTCAGCTTTTCTCATCCGAAAATCACTCTGCTCCCCGCATGGAAGATGAGTCTTCAACTTTCTTTAAATGTTTGATATCTGTAGGGTTAGCGGAAAAAAATGATGATGAAAAAGATGATGGCTTACTCAATCTGACGTATATTGCCATAATTTAGTGGTTCTAAGTAGGACTACTTGATAAAATATGAGGTCAAGGTTGAATTCCAATCCCACTGCAACAGGCTTACAGCTGAAAGATGATAGTAATACCAAACATATGGGAACTGTAGTTACATAGAGTCTTCAAAGGAGCTCAGTGCTGACCCAGAACAAGAACAAACTTGCAAGTGCAGACTGGGGAAGGAGGGAAGAATTATATCTTGGGTTGTGTGTTGTCAAAGCTGTGAGATTTAGTATCTTCAAATATGCCCAAATTGCAAGACATGTTCATGAACCCCCCACCTCCCAAAACAAAACAAAAAAAAACCAAGAACCACTTTGATGAATAGGTCTTGATTATGATAGTGAAGAACTGAACGTACTTAAAGATAGTGCTTTTTTTTTCCTTTTTGCTTCATCCCTGTCAGCATGTTCTCTGGAGCCAAGAATAAAGGTTGTGATGAGAAGAAAGGGGATCAAGATGGCTCCGAACATCCGGACTCGTCTGTTCATGGTCTTGTTTTGCAGGGAGATTTCAAAGGACAGAAGTCAACACAGCACGTGTTATCAACACAGGAGCAGCTGGTAAGAGTGTCGTCTTGGGGTCCGGGAATGTCAAAGAGTGGAGGGTCTTTTATCCATCCATCCAGAATACTGACACCTAACCCAGAAAAAGCCATACGTTCCCGCATCCAACGCAGTCTTAGAAGATGCTCTGAATCACACACACACCGTTCAACAAATAAATGCAAGTGCACGTCCCCTGATGATCCCCTGATGTGGCAATGATATTTTGACTCTGTCTCTTAGGTTATTCTTTTTGTTGTTTTTGACAGACTGTGAGAGCTGTGGCAAAGTTCCTTCCTATGAAAACTAAACGGCACACCCCACGCTTTGTGTGATGTGTGGGTCAGCCATCTTTGAAGCTTTAAACGGCTGTCTGACGAGGAATTTACACTACCGTCAGACTGGTTTTATTTTGAAGTCAGCAGCACTCAGGAATGGTGCCCGACAGTACAAATAAAATGACATAAGTGTAAACTTTCCATGACTGTGCTACTCTCACATCAGTCAAACCACCTCGACGTGACATATTGCGGAAAAAGAAAAAACAGAACAGGGCAAATCCTCGATGACAGAACTCCTAAAAACACAACTGCAGACCAGTTGTGGAGTTGTAAAGTAGTGGTCTTTGACTCTGAGCATCCAGATCTAATCCCTTCTTCCTGATAAACGTTGCACAGCTGCTTTTCTAATCTGTCATAACAGCCTGCCTGCCACATCTTAGAAAAGAGAAGGATAGCAAAGCTCAGAGAAGTGGTAGGAAAAACGATGAAAAACCCAAGGAACTGATGTTAGAGACAGAGAATCCCATTGTTTCATGTCTATTTTTTTCTACAGCAAAACCAAATTTCTTGGTGTTTCTGGCATGTTGCAATATGAATTCAAATGTTTCTACGTTTCCCACCTGCACTTATGCATATTTTCTCTCTCCTTTTCTCTTTTCCTTTTCCCCCCTTTTGTTCTAAGCTCTGCTAATCTTGATCCCATTATCAGACAAGCCCACACGTGTTTCTAACTATTGATATAGGAAAACGCTTCCATCAGAGGAAAAAGCACCACAACACAAGATTAAGGGCAGAAATAAATCAGGGCAAATAAGACAAACAGGAGGTATACACAGTTCACATGCATAATGCAAATGTCAAATATGTGATACAAAGAGTTTTTTGTTTATGTTATGCTTATGTTGCCTTTTAAATCGGATTTTGGAATGTTGTAATGATTAAACATATAATAGAAAATGTGACATCTCAAAAGTTAACTTGGGGGTTTAAACCACAGGGAACGGACTATGCATCAATAGTTAACACAAGCAACGACATACCTTTAAAACACTGAAAAAATGAGCTGTATTTGAACACCGTGAGTTACTGTCTTTATTCAAGGTTGCTCAAACTAGAAACAAAGTTTTGATACACCCAGTAAAATGTTCAAATCTTTGTTAAAGCAGCACCTGTGCTGTGTGTGTCTTTCAGGGCCTGACAGAGTAACTTTGATAAATAGTTCATCAGGCACCCTTTGACACGCTGGAATTCGCTCGCATCTGTGGACCAGTGGCCCTGCTGACTCCGGCAAGTAGAAACAGACCTGCCAGGTAGCTGGAGTCACAAGGAAAGCACACCGCGTTCAGCCCAACGGTGTGGTCTGAGTACAGTTAAGCCCGAGATGGAAAGCACGCTGACACACAGAGAAGACGACACATCACATTCAGTTACTTCACTATCAGTGAACCCGAGCTTGAACACCCGATCCATCATTGTCTCAATCATTAATAGCGCCTCATATTCATATCAGTCCATCAATTTAAAAGCGGCGACAGGCCCAGACAGGGCCGGTGCCTGTAGTCTAGTCTTGTAGCCTCATATGAGAATACTACACATCTAATTGAGGCTAAGGAGTGACTGCTGGAGGCATGGTTCTGAGTTGTAAATCAATGGATTGGCGAACAGCCAACATGTCTACCTGTGTGGAAACAAGGCCATAGCCTCTGTCATTCATTCAGAGAGCACAACCCGCTCTAAATGTTTCCAGACTTTGGTGTCCTGTCTTCTTTCATTTAGTCTCACTGCATCTGCTCCCCATCACCCTGAAAACAGCATCTACCCAGACTACAGTAGGAGCTCCCCTCCTATTTCCTCTGTCTTACGAAAAACAAAATATCCCATTGGTTTAATGAGCCTAAAAACAGAATATTTAATTTCTCCTATTTTTTGTCTTTTCCTTTCCCCCCCTTTTGTTCTAAACTCTGCTAATCTTGATCTCCTCTCGAATTTCCTATCCTCTTACAAAAAAAATAAATAAATAGATTAAAAGCATATTTGCAGGCATGCTTTAAAATGAGAATCTAGAAAATGGTGCACAATGTGTTTAACAGGTCAACTTTACAAGCTGATTGTCCTAAAAGTACTTCCATCAGGGTTGTGAAAGCCATGCTGTGATCCAAATATGCTGTTCCTCCAGATAACACAGGCTAATACCATCTGGTTTTGCAATTCCTGATTTTTTTCATGCTGTGCCAAAATCAGTTAGCCCCGGAATGAATATGCTTTCTCCCAGAGGCCAAAAATTAAACGTTATCAACCAACATAGATTTCAATTAAAGCTACGGCAATAATCTAGCTTGCGAATACAGATGAGAGAGAGGGGGAACCTTCCATCAACAGCTAAATCAGCTGCTCACACACAGCAGACAAATGGGCGGTGATGAAGAAACACAAACCCAATGATGTCACAAGTAAGTGACCTGGAGGTGACGGCTTTAGTGGCTACGTCTGCCCGGTGCCTCGAGGTCAAAGTCAAGTATTTCGATGGCGTGCATGTGGATTGCATTTGAAGCACCATGATTAGCTCGCAGAGACTCCACCAGTATCCCTCCCCCATGGGAAAGCCACACTGGAGAGGAAACCGAATGTTTCTCTTAATAACTAATAGTCCACCAACCAGAGCCAGCTTGTGAGTGGATATCATTGGTGCTTTTAAGGTGATTAAGTTAACAAAATGCATGTTCCTGACAGTTTCCCTGAATTATGACTGTAATCATTCAATAAAAGCGGTAATTTTTTGTGTCTTCTCATTATTCTCTTTTTGTGATAAGTATGTTTTAATGACAGACATTTGGAAATTGCATTCTTCTTTTTTCTTTAGGTAAATGAAAAAAATAAATAAAATCAATCATAAAATTATAAACTTATTTGGTAATAATGTTTCCATGTTAATACATTCTCATTTGTGAGATGATTCCCTATTATATTCATCAGAAAATCTATTAATTGTCATCATTAATACTGTAGATATAGATTTACAAGCTCATTTCTGTAAACATGACCTTAACCTATATCTATATTAAAAAATAACGCTCATCATTGCTTAAAAGATTACCAGCTGTTGTGATTTGTATAACAACCTATTAGTTATTGAAAGAGAAGGAATAAAAAATAACAGATATTCTGTGATGTGGCTAATGAAATGCTGATAATGACATAATAACAAATTTGGTTTAAAAATTGCTTTTAAAACGTGGTTTACTGTGTTTTTTTGTGATTACTACGGGTATTTGAATGGAGTTAGTCTCTCCTGTTGGTTGTGTAACAGTTGTTTTAAGCCCACAGTTTAAGGCTTCATTCTCCACTATTTGAATATAGTCTTTGATTTAGTTTTTTTTAATATAACTGCCCATCTTACATTACTAGTGGGGTTTCCCCGACGCTTATTAAGTTTTTTGTTTATTTTTCTATTTGTATCTCCTCAGAAAAACAAACCCGTGCCAATTCAAATTAATACTAATTATTCCTTTAGTAAATAAAGTAAGGCTCTTGTCAGTCTCCTGCCAAATGCATTACAGAGAACTCTATTAATGCAATGGTAAACAGATGTGCCACCCAGTGTTTGATTTGGACTCAAATCGGCTGCCTGTTTTCTCTGGTGAAATCACAGAATTAAATGTCAGAGCACGTATAAGGAAAAGTCCTGGGGTGTTCTCACACTGCGATACTCCAAGATAAGTGAGGCTCTACAGATACAACAGGGGCTGAGTCTAAGTAGGTCCCCAGAGAGGGACTCGTTCTTAAAATTAAGAATGAAGGAAAGTTAATTGAAGGCCAAACACTAAAGCAGCCATAAGGACCTACACATCAGATATTTTCTCTAGTATTAGCGACACGCCTCACCAATACACACACACACATCAGAACACACCACCTCTATGTCATTCATATGGTTTAGATTATTTTATGTATTAAGGAAATATTGCTGCAAACGACCAAAATATATCACCCTGTAACAGATAACCAGGATATTTTGGATTTTTTAAATCAGTTTTCAGGGTTCTGTGTCATTATTCTCCATCTTGTGCAGCCACAAGGTAGTTAGCAATGCTTTACATGTGTTCATAGGCTTCTGAAACACATCAGTTAGTTAGGAACATTTGTAGATCAGTATTGTATAGCACTGAGAAACAACACAAATGCCACAGTTAAGTTTCTTTAATAGTCTTTACAATTGTAAAAGAGCTAATTTAACATATATGTACGTATTGTTGCATGGCGAATGAAATAAATAGCAAAGATAAACATCAACCAAATAAAATATGAAAAATAACGCAGAGTTGCCTTCTTGAATTTGTGTAACTTTGCACCATGGGGGTTAGAAGGAAAGAGGGAGTGAAACTGCCATGGCTGAAGAGTCTTGGTTGAAGTGGAAGTCTTCACACACACACACACACACACACACACACACACACACACACACACAC
>JABUIW010000072.1:7684102-7737475 GCA_013363375.1 Menidia beryllina
GGAGGGAAGCGAAAAAAACAAAACACACAAAACAGACATCCCAACTGGGGAGAATACCAACATAAACACAAAGCTAGATGCAACATTTGAAAAATGTGTCTGGGAAAGAAAAAAGTGCATCTGGATCATCTTTGACAATGTGGTAATCCAAAAGTATTTTAAAGAGCTTACATGTGACATTTTGAAGTAGGTTATTAATTGTTTGGAGCTTGAGCATATAATTAGGCTGTGTACAACTGTGTTTTGGTTGGATAAGTTGGTCTATTGTACCAGTTTTAATTAACTGAACTGAAAACTGAATGACAGTGTTTCGCTGACTTATATAGCTTGGAATTTCCAGTCTTTTGTATGTTTTCCTTCAGATAAAACTAGTTTCAGCTGGTGCTCAGTGCCTCTTTGAGTTTATAATGACTATAAAATCTAATTCAAAGCGTTAGTAGGGCATACAATGCTCTTTATCCTAACAACTTTTAAGCTTTTTAACTATTATGGCCTTAAAAAACAAACCCAAAAATGTATTTAAAAATAAATCAACAGTACGAAGAAATACATTTGCGATAAAAAAAAAGGTGTCATGACAAAAAAGCTCCTCCAAAAATCTGGAATTCTCTCAAAAATTAGAGTAAAAGCAGGATGCAGTAATCGACTGAACCTCAATTTTGTTATCCAATATCTCGCATGTAAAGCATGAAAAGGATATTGAAATCAAAAAGCTATTCATAAATTACTTTTTTTCTCTTTACCCTTACCATTTCATTAATAGTAACTAATCTAACATGATTGTAGCAACAGGTCTAAAAAATTTTGGGACTATAGCAACAAAGGGCTGAAGAAGTAAGTATAATTTATTTAAAAGAAACAGCTGGAGGAACCTGTTAAAAATAATTATATTGTTACGTTTACAGAGGTAGAAAGAGCACTAACAACAAAAAAAAGAAAACTTAATCTACAAAATGTGGATAGTTTTCAGAGCTGTGTGATTGTTTAAGTTATCATTCAGGGTTTGAATGTTCCATCATTTACAGACTATACTTTTTGAAATAGTCAAAGACATCTGTGTGGAACGGCCTCTAAATGTCTGAACTGGTGGCTTGAGATGTGGCATTGCTTGAAAAGGAGAACTGATGATATCATGGAAAAAATGTCTGAGCTCAGGCATCTACAAATGTAGGTTAAGCTCTACCATGGGACAAAAACAAGTCATTTGTGTAAATGTAACACGGACTCTTTTCTGGGCCAAAACTCTCATTCAAAACTCTCAAGTCATTATTGAAGCAAAGATGAAACCTGTTCTTTATTCGTATTTGAGATTATTTTTGGAGATCATGGAGTACATGCTCTAGAAAGCCGAGGGATTATCCATGTTGTTATCAGTGCTCAGTTCAAAGGCATATCTGATGGTAAAGGAGGGGGCATCTGAGGCCCTGTCAGAAGTTTTTTCATAGGGGAAAATGTTGTTAACATTCGACAACTTAGGTTATGAAATCTGTAAATGACTGCATTCTGTTTTACGTACAACTTTTTTTGAGTTGGGGTTGTATATTTTATTGCATTCTTTTAAAACTCAGACCAGTTTATTTGACTTTTTTGTAATCAGAAAAAAACAGATCTTCATTGAGTTCATTTGAGTTTAAGATGCTTTCGTTATTTCCCGCCACTGGTTACGGTCACATGACCGCTCAGACCGAGCGCCATGTCAGAAAATGACAAATAATTCAAGCAAAGTGCTGCATCAGTCTAACCCAGAACAAACATATAAAAACTGCAACAATCAATGATCTACTGTAAACAAATAAATAAGAGAAGAATATCCTTCAGAAATTAAAAAGAAACTGCCCTAAAGAGGAAATACAAACAAAGCAACTGATAATGACGTTATGAGACGGAGGTATCTGTGTGCTTGGGTTTGTTTTATGGGCGATGCTGACGGATGAAAAAGAGCTTGTCAGTGGTTTTGACTTACTGCTCTGCTCCCACACGCTTACATGCAACAGGCTGCTTCACTTCAAACTGCAATATGCTCATCAGAATAAATAAATTCATTCTAGGCCATGAAAGGTAATCCATCATTTATGTTAGAATCAATAGCACTTTAGTATCAGAACATGACCGGAAATTGTATCTTAAAGCTCTTGTTTTCAGTCGTGTGGCAACACGCTTGCTTCAAATGATGTGCTCTTATTCAGAAATGTGACGGCAGGATATAGTCAATATATAACTCTAGTCTATGTCAAATTTGGGGCAAATAAAATGGCTCTTGCCCAATGGCTTATCTGTGTATAAAGCGGAACAATATAACAACTATATATAGAAAGGCAGTGAACAATGTTCCAATTCAAAATCACATCATATTCATTCTTTCACGAATATCAAAGAAAAAACCTCCTCTATAATGCTTACTGGAAACAAAAAAATGTATAGCTTAACAAACATACCTTTAAGTAACTCTTCAATATTATGTTTTTGGATTCTTTTCAGCTTTGTATACATTTTAAATGTGACAAAGTAGATGTTTTCCAGATACTGTAACCTGATGGAGCAGCAGCCATTTGAATTTCAACTTGAGCACAAGTAGAAGCAGAAATAAGAATGAAATATGTTTGGAAGCTATTTTCCTTTGTACAAACTGCGTTTCGTCGTGAGGAGATACCAGAGGTCTGACCAAAAGCACCAGTGAAATATAAAAAATTCAGTAACAAAAACTATCTAGTTGAAAAAATGAAATCATACTGTACAAAGATACACATACAAAATACATAGACAGCCTTTTTGTTGCTGTTCAATAAAAAGTCATAATATTACCTCTTATACACAAATATACACTTGTGTACTGCAGATACAGGGTGAAGACAGCAATAACAGATATGATTGTTAACTTCACGCCTCATGTATGAAATAAATATTTTCCAGAGTTATGCCTCCATAAATAAAAGGCACTGTTGGACACCGCCCCCTGATTTATACCTTCTCATTTTGAGCATCGCCTCAAAATAGGATCCATGTGGTTTTTAATGATCCTCTAGATCAGAGCAGCATTGTTGTAGTCTGTTTTTGTTTTTGTTTTTCTTTATTTATAATCAGCACCATGTCTTTAGAGGGCCCGTCTGGGTGGGCTGGTGTAGGTGAACCCAGCATTTACTTCAGTATATCAACAGTTTTAGGCGCTAAGTTGAAAGTCAGTATACATGCCTGAAGTCATGTTAATACACACCATGTCTACTCACAGTGATGCGCCCTTTGCGGGGAAAGGTGTAGGAGGAGAATTAGTTAGCACTATCGTACCGGCTTCCATGGTCGGCGATGCCAGGAGGCAGAGCCCGGGCAGAGCTGCAGATTGCACTGCTCCATGTCAGGTGGCTTGTCCAGGATGTCACAGTTGTAGTCGTTCAGCCTGTGTCCGCTGGGACGCTGACACACCACCAGGCGGGTCCTCCTCCCGCCCCCACAGGTCTGGGAACACTGAGGAAAACAGCAAACAAAAACATCTGATTCAGGATTTTTCTGCTTGCCTTCACTGTTGCCGGCAAAAATCTGCACTGATCTGTGAGCTACGGTCCTTTAACAGGTCTTTAAGAACTCTTTTGTCCCCCACGCCATCAAACTGTACAACGCCTCACTGGGGGCGAGGAGGTGACACAGGACAGGGGGAAGAGATATCACATACACTGTACTTAATCTGTATTTTTTGTATTTTTATTTATTTATTTGTATTTTTTTGCTTAATTTAATTCTAACTTGATACTGTTTGCCCTTTAAGCTGCTGGTAACCTTAATTTCCTGAGGGAGTCTTCCCAAGGGATCAATAAAGTACAGTCTAAGTCTTAAATGAGTAAAGACATTCAAAGATGAATATTAAAACATAGCAAATGACTCTGTGCTATCATTTCTTTTAAAGATTCAGTTTAGTCTTTCTGGGGTTTAACTTCTTTTTCACATGTGTGTAAACGCATAGAGGAAACAGGAGGTGTTCTTCTGACACCTTATAGGGTCTCACCTCTCCCCAAACCCCATAGTTCCACAAAGGGCAGGGGCCAGAGTCGCAGCTCTTGGACTCGGCGGGTTTGACCCTCTCGTCGCAGTAGCTGTTGGCTCGCCCTTCAGCGTCCTGACAGACCACCACTCGCCTCTGAAAGCCTCCCGTACAGGTACTGGAGCACTGGAGAGCACAATCAGAATGAGATTTACTTTCTAATTTATCAAAATGAATTTTTGTTACTCAAATGTTAATCTACACAGTTTAATTTGTTCTTTTTTTTTACTGACGTGCTGATTTCTTTCTACATAGATATAAAAATGTCGGAGCACAGTACAGTTTGTGTCCAAAATATGTTTCTTATGCTTCAGACTGGGTTAATTTGGTCATATACAGACAAACCAAAGAACACATACTCAACAGGAAACACAGCATTGACCAAATCTAAACATTTTGCTCACAATTGTGCAACAGTAAATGGGGAAATTAAAAAATTCCTAACACCATAGCCTTAACCAAAGAAGCTGGTACACTATGCATCCCAGTACAATGACACATCCCCAGTGCTAATGGGAGTGAGAACATTTAGTGCTGCGTGTCCTCCCTCATAGCGCTCTCCCACCGTACAGAGGGACGGAAGAATGAACAGAACGAGCCCGAAAAGCACTGAAGAGCTTTTCCGCTTAAAATGTGATGGATAACGCAGCTCTCATCACATTAAAAAATTAACTTTCTACCCAAAACGCAATCACTTCTACGTAACTGTTCTCATTAAACTGGGTTCAAAGACAGAAAAACATGAGTCTGCACCACACAAGAATCATCACGAGCCTCCAACTGCCGGCACAGTGACATTTGTTCTGATTTTAGCCAAAGCCCTCGGACTCTACCCTGAGATAACCTAGATTTTTTTTTTTTCCAGTCAGCAGCAGTGAGCTGAATGTTAGTACACACTGCGCTGTACACTCTGCATACACTCATCTGTTACCATGTATGGCCTTCTGCCCTTGAAAATGAAAACATCTGCTGCCTCAACTGCTGAGTTAATGTGTTCACAAGAATGTGTTTACAGACACGCACACACAGGCCTCCTCGACAACACGTTACGTGCACACAGGCTGTACGATAGATGCAGGCACCACATACGACGCTGGCCATGCATTAAAACACGTTAGTGTATTTACGTGCCAGTAAAGAATATCACTGTAAAACTCTACTATTTTGGAGTTGTTCCTCCTACAAAGTTTTCCTGGAAACAGCCTTTTTTTTTCCTATACGCTGAACATACCGCGCCCCAGGGTCCGGTCCTCCACTGGTTGTCTGCTGATGGGACATTCCAGCTGCTGTGCCCCGGATGACGTCCCGGATCCTGGGGATATCCGTACGGCTGTTCGTAAACGGGCTGGCGGCTGTAGACGGAGGGGCACGGCGCGGCGGCGCACTCCTGCTCCGCCGAGGGCCTCTCGTCCGGGTCACAGAAGGACTGGTCCACAGGCTGGTGGTAGTTGGAGCACACCACTTGTCTGGTGGTTCTTCCAACGCCGCACGTCACAGAACACTAACAGGAGGGAAGAGGCACAGCGAGTGTCACAAACAGACCATAAAAAAACAAACAAGAGAGCAGGCATTTTTACATAAAAAATGCAGATAGCTGACTCATGAACCTTTGTTAGAGCTTGGAGTGATTTTCTTCATTTGACAGAGATATGAGGCCATCCGATTTTGATCAAATGGTAGTTGTAAGAGTTGCAGCACTGAGGAAAATCCAGGATCACTTATCTGTGAGTGTCAGAAGTACGTCAAACCTTTACTTTTACTATGAGGTGTGACCCCCTCGTTCACCTATAAATGCGATGAACCTTTTCCAGTAAATGTCGATCAGCCGAGTGCATCAGCGGGGAGGAATTTTAACTCTCTCCTCTGCAAAGAGAAGTTTAAACTCTGGACTGTTTGTCAGTTTTTGCACATGAACTCCTCACTTCAGGTCTCTGCAACAGTCTGGATTGGACTTGAATGTCCTCGACAAAGCACTCAGTCCCTCTATGACTTTTGTCTCTCTGAGAACCTCAGGCAGGGCTCTTCTGCTGGTGCTGAGTCAGGACCAAGCGATGTGAGACTGCGTTTCAGCTTTATGCTGCTAAAATCTGGAACAGTCTTCCTGAAGAAGTGAGACACACCTGGACTCACTCACTTTAAATTAAGTGATGATTTTATTTCAATGTCTTTATTTGCCTTTCTGCGTTTTATGATGGAAAGCACTTTGAATGGCCTTATGTACAAACTGGGCTCTGCAAATAATCCTGCCTTTAGGCTATTCTTTATTGATATATAATCTCATCAAAACATGTTTTTGGTCAGGTGGACGTATTCAGAATAAAGAAAAAAAAGCAATATTACGAAGCCTCCCCTGCCAAGAATTCAGTACAACATAATATGTTGACTTGTATCTAACGTGTATCTAACATAAAGTGTTTGCATCACTCCAAACAGCCAAATAAACAAAACATTTCTATTTTGTTTCTGTTTGCCCTGCAAAAGTACTTTCCAACAGCTTTTTGGCTTGTCAAAGTGAACTTAAGCAAACTTCACATGGTCAGCAATGTTCTTTTTGGATGGTGGTGGCGTTCCCTTTGAAGGCCTGGCATGCTCATCACTGCTGTGAGAAGGGCTTGTAGTTGATTAGAGGCTACAACAGCCTTTATGACTTTACGACCAATTATGAATTTTTCCCTGAAAGTGATCTATGTTCATCATCCACAGATGGAAAGAAAGTCCCTGCACTTTTATTGTTTGGTCTGCTTTCTTCATGCCGTGATTAACAACCCCCCGTGACTAAAGAACGGCTCTAAAATCCCTCCTGACATTATCTGAGCCAGCGTAAAGCTTCAAATGCTTTCGACACTTGCCGTGATGAAAAAGAATCAGATCATTTTAGGTAAAAATGTGACAATGTTTCAGTGCGTATCTGAGCAGGGATAGTTACGTGTTTGTAGGACTGAGGCATTTGCAACTATAAATGCCTTTTTGTGTGACATAGCTCAAGCAATAACAAAGTGGATTTAAAAGCATTCTTTCAGCTACGTTTTCTGTGTTATGTTATGAATCATGCGGCGGAAATGGAACCGGAAGCATTACATTGGATTATTTAGCTTGGACGTCCTTCCTTAAGATCGTTTACATGACCTTATCCATTAGATTTTTCTCTTCTTAATCCACGTTAGAAGAAAATCCATGTTCTAAATTAGCCCTGCGTTTGCAGAGTATCATTTTCATTTATTGTTTCCATGAGTGGCTTCACGCTGCTCTTATATGAAGCCAGCTGAGTGTAACACTTGTATTGCGAAAAGAAGAACAAAGTTTATTTAATGCGAAATAATTGATTTGTTTTCTTTCATGCTAATATGAAAGACTTGATTTCACACAAGGCTATGATTAAGAATCGCGCCATCTTCACTGGCTCCGACCCACCACTGGTTCTGCAGTCAGATTGTCATCAGTTTACAGTAAAAAACACACATGAAGACACGCAGTCACTGTCTATAGCAACGCAGAAACATCTGAACTGACTGGACCCACTTGGGTGTTTTACTCACAGCAGACCACTCTCTGGCGTGCCACTGGCCACAGGGGCTGAAGCAGGTGGAGAACTCCGGAGGGCGGGGCAGGTGGGCGCAGTACGATTCGTCGGCCACTCCTCCCTGGGCGTCTCGACAGCTGACGTAACGCGCCTGCTTCCCCTTCCCACAGGTCACCGAACACTGAGGGACAAGCAGAAAAGAACGAGTCTGACATGGAGCTTAAAAGCACGTGATCATCACGTGGCTCTAACATCAATATGATGTCATTCCATTCAGGTCAAAGCTCCCGACTGGCTGCTTGTTTCTTATGAAGTGACATAAAAGTGAAAAACCTTTGTACAATACAGTGAACAAGGATATTACCAGAGTTTTGATTCATCAATCTGCGTTTGGTTAAAATTTCTTATCCCTTTTGGTGGCATTTGGTGGAAGAGACTCACTTTGATAGGGAGAGATTTCTGGTTGAAACTGGGAAAGACTCTTCTGAAAACTGAGAGATCATGTGTGGAAAATGGTTGTTCATGCTGGTCTGCTTTGTTTTGATTGCAGACTTTGGCCAGGAGTTTTTGTCACAGTGTGCCTTTTCAACTGTTCAGAGAATCAGGTAACCCTGATAAACCCGCCGGGCTGTAGACTGAACTTGTGTAGAATATATCAAGCAGTCACTGGTGTCCTGAAATTATTCGGTGGTTATCTTTCCCTTGTCTAAACTCTGGATGTTTTTCTACCATCTCAAGAGGACGGAACAGTAAACATTTCAGAGGGGATGAATAGCTAATGCAATCAAATGGCTCCAGCTAAAACAGACATGTTAATATCCCTCTCATATCAATGACACTTTCAGCAGGATGGCAGTTCCGCTGCTTGGGGAGGTATGCATGACTCTGTATGCATTTGTTGTGTGTGTGTGGGTGTATGTGTGTGTGAAAGAGACCACACTGGCGCTGGCCTCTTTGACATGTGAACCGACTTTCAGATTGACAGACGAGGTTCGACTGTAGTAACCGTACACTCGTGTTTAGATGGAATCTGGTTTTCATTTGCCACGAGTAACAATGCAAACTATCAGGGAGACAGAGGGGCCTCTCGGCCCAGACACTGGAGCCTGCATGTGTGCCTGCATATGCGCGTACGTGTGTGTGTGTGTGTGCGAAGATGCAGCAGGAGCTACAAAAGACAATACCAATGAGGATCACAGCTGCGTCGAGTGTGCACTGTCCAAAGGAATGTTGGGCTGCACAATGACGCCAAATAAGTCGATGTAAAATTTGCAAACACACATCAGAAAGCAGTCACTGCTGGGACGGATTGAGCACATGCTCACGTATAAAGCGCTCCATTAATATTCCTACTTTTTTTAGTTTGATTTCAGAGCACGGAAGAAAACCTGCCCTCCAGCTAGACACACACAATGATGAATGGAGCAGTCCACTCATTTGTTTTTCCTTTAACAAAAACCACATTTCTTTTGTTTCATCTACAGATTAGAATGAGGTCCAGTAGACCCACCGGACCCTGTTTGTAACCTTACCGCCGTCCAGGAGCCATATCTCCACTGGGTCAGCAGCTGGGCGGAGTTGTCAGGACGAGGCGTGCTCTGTGCCGGGGAGGCCCACGGGCAGGCCGGCATCTCGCAGTCCTACAAAAACACGTCCACATGCAAATGAGTCCTGAGGTGTACGTTAGCTTTAAAAGAGTAGGAATATGTGGAGTCCAACGAGGCAGCGTTCCCTTTACGATTAAAATATTCAGCGAAAGCAAAACTATAAAGCTCTTCATGTGTACTTTATTTTTGCTTCTTGTTTTTGGCCAACGCACCTCGATCTTTCCTTACCACGAAAAGCCGAATTTCTAAAGTTGCTATTTCTGTATCTACATCATCTGTAAAAATAGCCTTACCAAAAGGTCATCACCTGACGTTTTATAGAGCCATGTATGAGGCAGCGTTGACCAAAAACAGCTCAGATTTAGTTCTGAGACCACCTGGCATGAGAAGACAGAGTCTGTGTTGGAGGATTGTACCACCAACCAACAAATTATTTGATAAAGACAAATATCTTATCAGGTGTGATTGTAGTTTAAACATCTTAAGACGTCTGGAGGGGCCTCTTATGCAACCTCTATTAAATGCCTCATGTGAAGCAGGCTACAGCTATATGTGGCCTCTTCAATTTAGTTGGGGAATTTAATAGTTTGGATTTTAATAAAGCAATGTTTTTATGATATGTATTTATCTGGCCTAAACGAGTGTGACCTGTCCAGCACCAAGCAGCAGAAACAGGCAAAGTCAGTTGCTCAAATGTCAAATATATGCCTGGACTGCTGGTGGGGGCCAACAACGTGGAAACAGGAAAGAGCTATACCTTCACACTTTGACCATAAGCATCCATTAAAAATGCTAAAATGGCCCAACATCAGCTGGACATTAAGTTAGAAAAAATATATCCAAAGAATCAGGCCACAGAACCAAAAAACACAATCCTGCTGTGCTCAGAATTACCCTTTGGAACTTATCGAGGAGATGTCTTCGGGGTCAAGAGTAGACAAGGTCCATTGGAGTCTCTAAATAAACAAGATCTCCTTTTTTTGTTTTATTCCAAAACTCAAACTCGATAACCCACAACTTTCTGAATCTGACACAAGTTGGAGCATTCCTGTGCCAGATGGTACCTCCCCTCCTTAGCCTGCCAAATGTTTTTCTACTTATACTCAGTCCATTTTGAATAAATTAGGACCCAGCGAAGACACTTGCATTTCCACACTTGATTCATAGAACTGCAATAAATTCAACTTATGGGTTGTTTTTTGGGGAGGCAAATTTATGCCCTGGAACAGTCACATCAAGCATTACTGGGAATGATGATTGTCACCATGTGCTGTGCATTTTAATGGACCTCCATGAAGAATACGGTTTAATTGATATAAAAATAAACTTTATTGCCCGGTGTCTCAAATTTTGATTGTTGGAACAAATCATTCGAAAACAAATAATTGCTTCTCAAACATATGAGCATTTAAGAGGAAAAACAATTTTATTTGGCCCCAATCATGCCTCTCAATGTCTTTTTAAGGACAGAAAAAAGAACATCTGGACTTGGTTGCTTTTGACACCGTCGGGCTGTAATGGTTTGCATTTTCTGTGTTTTCTTGAGTTTGGAGCCTATAAGCATTTAAGTGCTTTCACTTTATTTGTTTCTTTTTTGTGCTTTTTACCTGACTGTCTCTGGGCCTCGAGGCCGCGTTGCACTCTCTGTCATCTACGGTGTCACCATAGTCCCCTGACACACATCTCACAGCCCTCATCTGGTAGCCATGACCGCAGGTCACCGCACACTGAAAGACAGAATTACCCATGTACATAAACACTCGGAAAAGAGAGCCAACCGCAGGACACTTCTGACTCCATCTGTCTGTCAAAGTTGGTATCTTAGAGGGGGCCTCAGTCAAGGTCCAGCTAAATAAAGCCTGGTACCCCGACATGACATGTAAACACACACAGCCCCAACCTGACCCTTGTTCTTAACGCACATATGAGGCCACTGGATCATGATTGGGCACGCCATGTGTGCAGAGGAAGCGCAGGGATCTATTTATTTGAGCAGTAGATTAAAACAACACGAGCAATATAGAGTTGATGCATTCCAGCTCTGTAAATATTGCTTTCTTACTTTTTATATAAACACGTGTGGTAGCGAATCGGCCCAGCCTTTCTAAACTATACAATGAAGAGCCAGGCTCAGCCAATCACAGAAGCCTAAATCATTTTGTGCCTCAGCCTAACAGTGTTAGATCTATTGGAAAACAGTTGGAAACTTTGAGACTTGAATGCAGAGGAGGAATGCCCGCCTGAATGTATGTGCGTGCGTGCGTGCGTGTGTGTTGGTGTGTGCGTGCATGTGTGTCTGAGTGCACTGGGGGTCAGGTTTAGTCTGACAGGATATGAGGGCAAAGTGAAAGTTGCATGGAGGAAATGGCAGCTGGAGTCACAAAGAGCACTCTCCCCCGTAACCCGCCAGTATATCAGGTTACACACACTCACACACACACACACACACACACACCAGCTCGGTCTCTCTAACACTCTATATTTCCCCCTTCTGACCACACACTCACACACAGTCAGAGTCCGAGACAGCCCCAAATGAAACCCATTTCCTTTGTCAGGCACACCATTACTTGTCTCTGCGTGTGTGTGTGTGTGTGTTTGTGTGTGTGTCCCTGCAAGACTCACTGCTCCCCAGACGCCAACTTGCCAGGATGCGCACTCAGGCAGCTCACAGCCCCCCACAGCAGGGGGTTTAGTGGAGGAGTCACAAAAATGTTCACTCAGCTTTTCTTCCCCGGCTTCCATGGTGCAGGACACTTGTCGGTGTCTCATCCCTTTCCCACAAGTCACCAGGCACTGGTTTGAGGTCAGGGATTGTGGTAAAAGACGAGAGAGTCAGCGTTACTTTGAAACACGGAAGAAAAATCCAACGTCACAGATTTCCACTCTCACGTTTGTTTCACAGTTTGTGGACAGAAAATTGGGGATAACTTCAGTAAAGCCTCTTAAAGGGTCCCTAAAACCTGCATGCATAGCTGCACTTTGCAAGAGGAGGCATTTGTGCTGTTTGAGGGCTGGTTCGATCATTTGTGTCACAGCTCTCTGAGAAATAAATGAAAAGGTGCCTGGCTACAGATCTCCGTGTGTGTAAGGGCCCACCTCGCTCCACTCACTGACGGTCCACGTGGGACACGGCTGCTCACCGCAGACCTCAGTGACCACCCTCTCGTACTCGCTGCACTCCCTCTCCGCCAGGCGCCGACCCAGATTGTTCATACAGTAGGACTCTCTGCTGCGGCTCCCACGCCCACATGTCTTGGAGCACTGTTTAAAGAAAACACAGAGAAATCTTAGTACATTTCGGACCATCTCTTCTGACATCACAGGTTGCACCATTTCTAAATTGTCGGTGTATTGTCTCTGTAGTGATGGCAACAGTGGCTGGTAGAGAGCTGAAGAATCAGGGGCCTGTTTGAGCCAAATGAAGGCTTGAAAAGTGTAAGAGTGCACCTGTGACCAGGCGCTGTACTGCCAGCTCTTGAGCAGGCAGTCCCCGTGGCAGGGCTCCCTGGTGTGAGGTTTGGAGATGTCGGCGCAGGAGCCCGCCTCCATCCTCTCGCTCTGTCTCTTTAGCAGGTTGTACTTCATACACTGAACATCCAGGCTGCGGTAGCCGGGCCCACATTTGGCCGAACACTCGCTCTTCCCGGCAACGTGCCACCTGCGAAGGGGAAGAGACGTTTAGAGACGAACGGGGAACGCTAGAGCCCCCCCGGAGTCTGCGTCTGCTCTTCTGCGCACCTGACTTCGCAGTCCGTGTTGCAGGGCTCGGTCACAGCGACGGGGCGGGGCGAATGCTCACAGCGCTGGTCGGACACCTCCAAGCGGTCGCTCTTGCGCACGCAGACTGCTTTCCGCCTCCGGTCACCTGAACACAAGGCGACCACCAAGGTCTAATCAGCTCTCTGTCATTCAGCCTCTCAGGCTACAGCATTGGAGCTCCATTCTGTTCCCAGATCCCAACAACAGATCTCTGTAGTCTGATCAGTTTGCATCCCAAAAAATGTGAATATCAGGCCCTTACTTGGGTTAAAAATTAAATAAAGCAGCTTAAGGGAGCTGATGATGAGAGCATGTGCATTTACTGGTACACAAAGGATGGTAATCCTAGTAATATTCCATGAATAATGAGCCATAAGTCCACTGTGGTTTCATGTATTTCATATTATCACATATTTGTGGTGATGAATTTTTATATTCTATGTTAAAATGACTTTGAAAATGCCTCCAGAGCTTACCCTGACAGATGCGGTTGCACTCCAGCCAAGAGCCCGAGGGATCCCACAAAAATTGCTCTTTGTGTTCCTCGATGGGTATGTTAAAGGAGTAACGCACATCTGGGTTGTACAGGTTCCCGACGCACAAGACCTGTGGGAACAAAACAGTCCACACCGGGGTCGTCTTTTTTATGGAGGGACTGAGTTAAGGACGGCATGGGGTAACAGGGAGAGGAAACGTTTGCAGAAAAGCATCAAATGAAGTCGAAAGGCAGATCAAGAACAAAAGCAATTTAAGGGAAAAAAGCTTCCTCTCCATACCTGCAGAATCAGCTCCTCCTCGATGCGCTCTGTGCAGTTGATGCGCTCAACTTTTGTGTCCGAGCCGCTGTACTCTATGACAGTTCCCTTGAAGGTGATTTCCCTTTTGAACATGGCCACCACAAAGTTCCCATTTAAAAGGGAGTTTGACTGGCTATCAGATAAAGCTGAAATATAATAAAAAAAGGAAAGATGAGAGGGACAAACGCAATGCCTTTCACTACAAATTCGAACAAAAATCAGCTCACACAGGAGACTGAAGTTGGTTTATCTATAAGGAGCCCAGATGTCATTAGCGTACACAGTGGAAACAGAAAAAAATGTGTGACCCTCCTTCATCTCCTGCGTACTGTAAAATGGGGCCTCAGACTAACATGTATTTCTGTCTGTGGCCACTCAGGACTCCATACACAAAAGTTAAATAAGCAGACTTTTTTTTGCAAAGCTGACACTGTGGGGCAGGGTACGGCCAAACACTGATGGCACTTGATTGCAGCTATTTGCGGTTAAACTGCGTGACTTCTGTCGATGACTGACACTGCAATGCGAGCAACGCACCAGCGCAGAGCGAAAATACAAACAAACACAAACACACACAACCAAATGGGACACCGACCAACTCCCCCTCCATTACCAGCGCTACGCCTCTAAGAAACATGCAGCTCATTTCAATCTGTGGGTGTTTGCCGAAACAATGTATGTGATTATGTCTCCAGATAGAACTCTGTTTACACCTCACTCTGCATTTAACTGGTTGCCAGCAAGCTAAATACAACTGGCAAGGAGCTGTAGTTCTTATCATAGCGCTCTTGTGTGAATGCAAAAATACTCAAAATGTTTTAAAGATGTGCATGTATTTATATGAATGACTGAAATCCTTCTTATGCAGATGAGAACATGCTGTATCTGACACGTACGCCCCCTCTGATGCAACTGAACTGTGAGTTTCAATTCAAGCATTTCAAACTTCTTTTTTCCCCCAAAGGAATAACAGTGTGCATGAGCGGACAGGAGAGAAGCCAGATGAGAAAGCGATGGTGTTTATTGACTGAATTAGGAATAGTTTCCGAGCCCAGTCAGAGCACAGGTTACAGGCCCTTCTGAAATGTCTTGCAGCTGAGTTACGGCATGGCAAATTTGCTCCAAGCGTAAAGACAGCGTCAGGGAAGCTGCCCTCGGCGGCAAATTGGTTCGCCATCGTGCTGATCTCACATGAGCAACGGCCCGTCGTTTTTTTCTGCTGCTTCAGTGGGAGCAAGTCCATCAGAGACACAGAAAATAAGCAGACTCCCGCTCTGATCATTTTCCTTTCTGGTCTGTCAGGAGCTGCAGCAGCAATTTGAAGCGACACACACACACACACACATACTCTGCGTTGTCAAAAACAACCCAAAGAAGCCATCCAAAAACTTTCCACGTGGTGTTTTTTTTTCCTGCAGTGGCCAAACCAGCAGGGCGTTGCAAATATCAACCACATTCAATACAGATTCCACTCGCTCAACCTCTAGCTGTGGCACTTGGGAACAGCGGGGTTTGACCCGCTCACAGCGGTGTGCTTTTCAACATCTGCCAGATGTGTTTTCCAACGCCGTTATTTTACCTGGAACGTTTCCCATTTATCTAGAGGTAAGTGGAAAAATAATTGCCTGCTCATAGAAGTCAGTTAAAATGCTTATTGTCTTACCTCTTATCAAACCACTATACATGTTTTTGTGTTGCCTGGCCTGCACATGCCTCTAATTATCATTTATTGCAGCCTCATTTATCTTCCTTACTGGCTGACGCTCCGTTTGCTTTCCGAACCAACCCAGATGGACCAACAACCCCCCCCAGTTTCCTCCTCGTACTGTAACCTCAGTGCAAATGACGTTTTCCTTCTATTTCTGAAAAAAGGTTTAACATCAGTTTCTCCAAACACTCTTTTATTAATGTCAACCTTTACAGCTCCAGGTCACCAAGTAATGTATGGTTTATGGTCCTGTAAAGGATAATGGCATTGACCTTTGTGATTTAGAGCAGAGAGAATGTAATGCACATGTCTTATTAGGTTGGGTTACATATATTTTAGATGGATTCTCCAGAGAAACAGTGAAATCTTATCCGGAATGGCTTCCACCCGCATCACCGTGCTTACATACACACTCACCGAGGTAGTTGTCATCCTCTGGTTTTCCAGAGTAGCTGACTTGTTTGATATCGATGTTGGTGGCTCCAGCTGGGATCCGCACCACCGTGTTGTAACCTAGAGAAGAGGGGGAAAAAAAAACGCAGAATATGAGAGTGAGACACAGAGAGCCCTGCAAAGTGGGTGCAGTGAACGATCCAGCCTTGATTTATATAATGGCTTCACTATGTTACACAAAACTCCAGACAGGGAAGTCCAATCACGTCCACCGGGGATTTAAATGTCACTCTTGGAAAAATGTGAAAAAGCTCCAGTCCTCTCAAATAACCTGCAAAAGGCCTTGTTCCCGTCTCAAAGGCCGTGCCATGAAATGATATGTAATTATTCCCCGGACTTGCCTCTTGGCCTGTAATTGCTACACCGGGCCTGTTGTCCCAAATTGAACTAACACAGAAAAATGAGCGAACATGAGAGAGAGGGGGGGAGTCCCTGAAAGCCAAGTGGTGAAAACTTAAAGGCACATTTGCTCACTTGACAGGTGAACAATGTAAAAAAAATAGAGAGCTAAAAAGTAGTCAGAGTGGACTAAGGGATTGCCACAAGTGTAACATTTGTTTAGCTCAGCAGTTCAGATGAGGATTGGACTCTACTGACTGGAATGAATCTGGGAAAAGACTTATTAAGCGATCAGTCTGGCACCTTGAGCCACTCGGGGGCAGCACTCGGTTTACATATCTACTTCTCATCGGCCATTTAGACTTTTTCAAACACACACACACTAACAAATTACTGTAACATCCTTCATTCTAAAAGGGATCATTATATGAAGGAATCCCAGAGCTCTCAGTCTTACTCGGTCATTTTCTATGACAACGAAACACCATATTTTCTTACCATCTGCGCCACTGTTTTTGAATGTCAGGTCAAATTTAGCTCACATATATGTCTCACCAAAAACAGAGTGTTTTTACTTCAGAAATTACAAAAAAAAGTACATACTGAGGCCATATGTTCTATAGAAGACATTAGTTGGTCCTTAAACATATCCACTGATCAGTGTGCATTTAAAAAGCATAGAAAAGGAAACAGGAAAGGGAAAGAAAACTGTTTTCCGTGTTACAAATGCCCATGTTTTACAATCAGACATCTCATTCCACAGAAATACTTTACTAAAAATTCAACTAAGCTTCCAATTTGAATGTTTTAACCCTGTGACTTTTTTCCTACTTTAAAGTTCTAACCAAAAACCCTTAGATTAAGATGCTCCTGAACTATAAGGCCGATTAGGAAAACTCTTGATCAGTCAGAGGCACTTGGAGTACATCTGGGGTACGGTAAGTGTTCTTCTACCTGTGCTGGTATTTGAAAGACGCATTATTTCTTCAACCCGAAAGTAAAGGTTTTAAAAAAAAAAACGTTGATATAAACAGCTGAATAAAGACAAAGAAACGTCAAACAAAAAGAACTAAAGAGTGCACGGCAGAGAGGCAAGCCCAGACCCAGGAACAGAGGGATATCCTGCCCGGGCTGCACTCCCATTTGTTTTCCCCGTCTTAAGGTTAAGCCAGACTTCCAGGGCTGACGTCAGCACCTGATTCTGTTCAATACAGTCCTCAAAGTCTTTCCCCCCCCCCCCATCCACCAAACAACCCAAAAAGAGTGCAGAAAGAAAGCAGAGAGATAGAGATGCGAGCGCTCACACCCTGATCTTCTTATGCTAATGCTTGTGGTGCCCAGACTTAAAAGGAGTTGGATGCAATCAGCAGTTGGCCCTACACCCAAGCACTGCATTAGGCAGGGCGGTTCAAAGGGATGATGTCAGGTTTGTGTTTGTTATTTATATAACCGCCAAGGCGAAATTACTGTGGTAATCCATGTCTCCGACTTCACAAAAGATTTGCTTTCTTGCAGCTTTACGTTTTTGGACAGAAGCAGACGCGACATCAGTGTCTCATGCAATCGGGAGGCATTCTGAGGCCGCCTCGGCCCTTTATCGTGGACTGTGCGTCCCGTTTTGCAGCTGTCATAGCTTCGTGTTCAACTGCAACGCGGTCAGCCAGTAGTTGACGTGACCCACCGTATTGAGCGTCGTTGAAAGTCCCCGCCAGAGTTTTACAGGAGGAGTTGTCCCCGCCACACACTCCGCACTTGTCATTCCTCGCCTTGGAGTTGAGAACATGGTCACAGCCCGCTTGCTGGGGAGCAGAAAAATATACCGACGACGTTCATTTTAAAGTACTCTCTTATGATATTCTGCACCTAAAAAGTTTATTTGGAGTTTTGTTTTTTTGTTCATAATCACACCTGATCATTCCAGGTGGGGATGTTTCTGAGTAAATACAACCCGTAACTAAAAGCAGCTGCAGGCCACAGATGTTAGACAATATTTCTTAGTTTGCAAAAGACAAAATGTACCTCTAACACAGATTAATCTTTGCAGCTTGAACAGTTCGATTTAGGCAACTGGACATGAAGTTTTCTAGAAGACGATTCGTCACTCATCCAAAAAGCTTCTTCAGTTTTTCCTGAGTGAGAGAAAACTTCACGTCCAGTTGCCTGAACTGAACTTTCCAAGCTTGACCATGACGTGGATGACTGAGAATGTTCACAGATATCAATCTTTGGAGAAAGTTAAGGCTTGACGGTGCAGAGGCGGGCCTGCACATATGAAGTCTGCCTTCAGTTATGCGGCGCAGGGAGAACAAACTGAGGGCGTACCCTGCAGAGGCCTTGGACGCAGATGTCAAACGTGTCTGGACCACACGGGGTGCCGTCGATGACGCGGTCCTTCAGCTGATAGTACGCTATCGTGCCAGCGACCCGGCAGAAGAGCTTGCAGCGATCCTTCATTAGTACTGAGCAGAGGAAGGAGACAAAAATCGAAAAACCATGGTTTTATTAAACAAGTAGAAAACTCTGAGCATTAGGACGAAGAAAGACCAAGATGCTAATTATCATAACCGTGTGACCTGCTAAAAAAGCCAACTTACCACTTTTTTTCTGTATCTTTCTCCTGTTTTAAGACTATCGTTGTGTCTTCCCTCAAGTGAGCTCAGTTACACCCAGAATGTATTCAGTTATGAGCTACACAATTAATCGATTGTATCACGTGCACAGGCATACTCACTGCCACTGTACTTGGGGACCCAGCGGACGGAGGGAGGCAGACCATTGATGTTGAAGTGCTTGCCGTCAAACTGAGAGCACTGCTCCTCTCTGAAATCTCTCCGTCCGCGCGGACACGGCTCTGTGTTGCAGGAGCGGAACTTCATCCGCCGGCCCACGCAGAACTTACCGCCATTTCTGGGCCTGGAAAAAGAAGACGAAGACCGCGCATCACAGCAGCACTACGCACACATTTCTTGGAATAAAACATCCTGATGATCCATGTTTCTTACTCAGGCTTGTTGCAGTCTCTGGTGGTGCTCCTCGTTCCTCCTCCACAGGACCTGGAGCAGACACTGTATGGCCCCCATGGACCCCACTCTCCATGGACCTGTTGTAGGTCCAACTCCTTGTTGACGCACATTCCGTGTCTGCAATACTGCATGTCAACACACAAACACACTCTTAAGGGTGCTGAGGCAGATAGGTGTGGAATGCCACGTTTTGCTAAAGTCAGCAAATGTTTCTTTATTTTGTTATGGCACTTACTAAATGCTCACTCTCATTTTTTCAGACACCCGTCTGTCTAAAGATGTCACAAAAAGAAAATCTTATGTTGTGCCGCCACATGCACCAAAGCATCCGCACTCATTTTCTTCTTAAATCACCTTTGGCTTGCATCTCAAACACACATTCGCATAAACCAGGGCCTTAACGCACAAGGCTCCACGTGACATCCAAAAATGAGTTGCCCCGTATCAAACAGAGTGCTCCCGCTGAGCAACTTTTGCCAAGAAGTGCTAACACTGTTCACACAGGCAAAGCATGGCAGGGACGTTTCCCCCCTTGCGCGTAACCAAATCCCCCTCTCGGAGACTGAGATATCGGTGGGTCCTGTTCACTGAAAGAATGCAGGACAAGACGGCGTCTGTCTGAGTTTGTAGCACGCCGCTGAGGCACACGGGCGCGGGGAGCAGCGGCACCGTGATAAGGAAACCCTAGAGTCGTGATAACAAGAAGAACAGAGTTTATTAGTCGCTTGGCACGGGGATCTTGCTTCTCCTGCTCTGCTCTGCTCTGCGTCCGGTGAGTTGCAAAGCAACACAAAAGCAGCCAAAGATGGAGGCCGCTCTCGCTGACATCACTGCATCCTGCCTGGCTCACCGTTTGGCATCTCTCAGACACACTGGCCTCCCGCAATTATAATAATCACATATCGATAATTCCACATAACCCGCGAGACCCAGCGGGATCAAACAAAATCATCACCTGAAAAACAGCATATGTGGATTTTTTTATTTTACTGGCTCAAAATAAAATAATTCGGCACGAACTGGGGTTCAGTTAAGAGAAAACCTGTAGGAGTGCGAAGTCGTGCACGAAACCACATGGACACTATAAAAGATCTGGCACCTGTGCGTCTCCTATGCGAGCCTCCTCTGCATGTGTGTAACACACCAGAGAGCCTAATGGTGTTTAGTCAGCGCACAATGACAGGCAGGTGTAAAGAGCTTCAGGGCACGGGCTTCACATAACCCAGATTTAGTTTTTCGACATTTTTGGCCGCATTCTTTCTCTCAGACTACACGGCAAAAGCAAACCGCACGCACTGATAATTTTGTTGGAGCGCTAACAACACAACCGTGGAAGGAATCATATAAAAAAAAAAAAAAAAAAAAAAAACACTCAGAAGACTGCGATAAAACATGCACAAGGCGGGGGGGGAGGCTTCCACACCACAAAAAGGCAAACAGGTGCTGGCATATGTTGGTTGTGCAACCTCCCTTTAGAAAGGGCAGAACCAGACCATTTGGAGCTTGTGGAACCGTCACAGGAACACATTCAAGAGTTAAGGCCAAAAGCTCCCCTTTGTCACAGCAAAGACTTTCCCTCTCCTTACAGCTCTCACTTCCCCCTTCCCCCACATCAACTTTGGGACTGTCAACCCAAACCTGAGCATCCTTTCTGTATGGCCACCCATCCCCCTTATCCCCTAATGGGGGATTGCAAAAGGCCGTGCAGAGACCACCACATTGCAGTCAGGCAGGGGAGACCCAGGGAGCTGTCAAACACAGGGGGGACTGTCTGTCAGGGCGGACCAAAGGCCGGGTAAGCCTCTGAGGCATTCCACTCTCCCCGCCGGCAGCCTGTGTTTACAACCCGTTTTGTGTGGCTTGAAAAGGTGATGTGGAGGGAGAAAAAAAAAGAGAAAAAGAAAAGAGGAAAGGGGCAGTGGAAGGGGGAAAGAAAAGAAAAAAAACATCTGTGTGAGGTGATCTATGCATGTGTGAAGGTTAGCATGCCCACGAAACGCGAGCGCGCACCATGTGTGAATGTGTGGGAGTGAGGGCTGAGGTTCCGCAGGCATCTGGGGGCCACGCTCACTTCCAATTAGCCTCTTCCCGGAGTCTGCAAACACGCTCGGAAAAAACACCGGGGTGAAAGACGAGCTCTGCGAAAGTCAAATAAGCCTTTCAGACCCCGGCAGAGGCTTTCCTAGAAAGATTGTCGGTTTTAGCCCTGATTTGGGAGGCTGGTGAGGCATTTGAAGGTCTTGTGAGAGCAACCTGTACAGCTGTGACAAGCATGTGTTTCGAATAAGGAATTCCACTCACAGAGTCCCACACTTGCCCCTTCATCTCATATCGATACGTGCATATAAGTAGAATATATCATGGGCGTACATGCACAGTCTAGGGACATGGATAATGCACACAGACTATCACACGCATCATTCTCACCACTTGGGTCCTCGAACACGTAATAACACACTAAATAACATCAACCCATCTGACCTATGCAAACACAGAGAGCAGTCACGAGCCAGCTAACTGCAAGAGTGGGAACCATGAGGACGGCAGCATCTGCTCCGGCTGCTTCGGAGGAGAGCACCCTGTAATTGCCGCGAAGCTGTTGCAGAGAGCATCTCATTTCTGAACCCAAGCCATACATCACTGCAGGAATGAGAAGGCAGGGGACTGATTTCAGAAGTGCTCCGCTCTCTCATTTTGACGCGGACGTTTCCAAAAGGCATCACCTTTCATGTCGTGGTGTTTTTCTCATACCGCCGGATTATTGGGAGTGCACCTCCAATCCGGGTCGTTGCTGCTGTGAATTTCTGATGCCCCCGCCCCACCCCCCTCGCCTCAAACCGTTACCTGAAAAAAACTCAAAACATCTGCAGCCACCTGTCAAAAGAGGTTAATGCGGACCACCGCCGCTGATTTTCACTAAGGTATCATTCACTTCTACATGTGCTGGAACGTGACCTGGAGGTGAGGGGCGATGTGAAGCTCCTGAGGCCAGAGAGAGCAGCAATGGAGTCTCTGAAGAGTTCCCTTTGGACTGAGGGGGCAGTGAAGTCCAATGACAGTTGTTTTTCTACTGAGGATTTATACCGACCTGTTTTTTGAAGGCTGCTTTTTTTCTCACTGTAACATTCTTTGCATTGTGTTAAAACGGTGTAAACTCTTCCTTTATGCCCTTACTTCGTTTCCTATGCTCTTTTGCTACTTCTCTGTAATCCCTCGTAGCTGCACATCTTTCAAAGAAGTGGAAAGGTTGTCATTAGACTGAATGAGTAGTTTGGGTCCATCGGTTGCTCCATTCACGTGCACTTCAGAGGATTTACTTTTACTCTGGGGTTTTTTTCGACGAATATCTTCACCACGGTGAAACCTCAAAGACACGGTGCTAAACATACACCCCCAAATCTGGAATTAGTTACATTGCTTGCATTGATAGACTGTGAGGAAACACGACAAAATCTACACAATCAATAAAGACACATTTTATATTTACTACACGTCTCAATCAATCTAAACTCCACCATCAACAAATACTGCTCATAGAGCATTAGTGGCCTTCCTCCTCCTCCAAACAAAACACAAGCTTAGAAAGTCCTTATTTTAAAATGTCAGTGGTTAGTGCAGTATATCATCTTTCTATATGAAAATACTTTTTTTTTTACAATAATAGCAATAATAGTTATCATTATAATAATAATAATGGGAGTCCTAATAATTCTACTTCTTATAAACCTAAATTTGTTTGAACAACAGTTGTTCACATGAGCTTAATTTTAAAGTCTCATTTCAGTTTCAAACCATGGAAACTTTTGGAAATGAACTGTCATGAATTTTCAGTTGTCCCAGATGTTCCTCAATACTTTGATCCTTATTGAGTGATTTAATAAATCTAATCTAGCCCTGCTTGTGAAGCTGATTCCAGCCCTCCCTGTCTCAATTACAGGATAACAATAGTTTTTTGATACAATTCTGATATCAAATGCACATCTTTGATGTAGATAGCCATTGAAAACCAAGGAATTACATGCACCTGCATGGACAAAATTTCATTAGAGCAATGGATTAACTTTCCATGCTTTGAGCTAAACAGGTACTAAGTTAAAGCTGCTAGCCAACCCAGAAATCCCAGAGGTTGTCCAGTTCTTTGAATTAGCAGCACAAATCAAAAGCAAAACATTAAGTGGAGTTAAATAGATTCATGTAATTATTCTGATATGCACCAAAGGCTTTGGGTGATGATGAATCACTGATGTTACTCTCTGTCTGATGAATAGACAAAAAGAAAATTATCATTATATTTAATAAAGAATACATGTGAAGTAAGTGAGATTTGGATTTGGATTTTGTGGCCATTCCCATGTCAATGTATCCTGTATTCAGACAGAGAAAATAACTTTGGTACAATCGCACTTTACTGTAATCCTGCCAATGCAAATCTCTGCTTCCACACAGCCTGCCATGAAAGCGGCGCTCAGAGGCTACCGGACACAGTAATTCCAGCAGCAAACTGTACGACTGCTGAAACAACAATCCTGTTGTTATCCCAAATCCACAGATATGTCTGCGATGATGGCAAATCAAAGTGGCAACATCCTGCAAATATCCCCAGATTAGCTGAGAGTGACACCGATACCACTCTCACGATCCCACGCTCCCATCGATGCACGCCGCTGCACACACAGAAATACACAAAGACGCACATCTCATCACAGCATCGTACGACGAGTCTGTCAGGCTGCCAGCGGAGCTCCAGCCAACACTCGCCGCCTTCGCCAACAGACTCCATTCTGCTACAGCCTCACTTTTCAAGACCTCACTGTCTCACTCTAATTGGCTGAATCCAAGGCAGGGGCAGGTCATCCTTCTTTTCCAAGGAATGCTCTGGGAATCCAAAAGCAACTTCCCATTTCTACGCTTTGACAAACCACTCAAATTCAAAGCATCTGGGAGCCTTGGGAATCTTGCAAACAGGCATTCGAAGGCAAACTAGGCAAAGCAGAACATTCGAGGACGCAAGTGGTTGCGTTTGTGTCAAATACAAGACAGAAAAAGTCTACGGCGAAGCGATCAACAGGAAAAACTGAGAAAATAAAACAAAAAAAACCATCTCTCTAAAACTTCTCTCTAAGTCCTGCCGAGTCATGATATGGTGAGAAAAAATTGAAAGGATCTTCAAACAGTGCGGACATGAATGCAAGGCCAAGTGGTCCCGTTGGGTTGACAAGTTGGCTGGCCCCTAATCTACTTGCACGCACAAGCGCTCAGACACACACACACTCAGATGCATGTGGTTACAATTCAAAGTAGGTGTCTCTGCGATACAGTCCTCTACCCGTATTTGCACTCACGAGCAGGAAGGAGTAGAAAGGGTGGCCGAGAGGGGGAGGAAAAGAAGAGAGAGGGTGTATGGAAGGGTTGGAGGGAGTGGGGACTGTATTTATAGACAACAAGTGATGTGATGCTCTCGTTAGAGCGCGGCCCACTAAGCCAGATCACAGACACTCCGCCAAAAGGTCATGTGATCGCATTATCCACTCCAGCGCCCCACGGATGCATGAGACAAGGAGAGAGGGTGGGAGGAAGAGAAAAGGGCAGCAGTGGAGAAACAGAGAGGAACAGAACAGAGAGGAAGAAAAAAAAAAGAAAACAGCCCAGAATCCTGCTGTGCTCACTGTCCGATCGTAATCAAGCAGTATACAAACAAACTTTTTCTTCCCCTCCATCATTGAGCGGACGTGCCTCTCCCCCACTATTTGGGCACCGACCTCATTTACCCAGAGTGGCCACGACTTTGTTTCATAACCCGGCCGAACAAAAAAACTCCCCCCAGATAACCCAGTCACAAGAGGTGATGGCCATTCAGAAAACTTGTAAATGATGTGGGCGCTTTGATCTGATATGAGCTACAAAACGGGTCTGTGGAGAAGATCAGTGGTACTGTAGTCCCCCCCCCCCCCACCCCCTCCCTTCCATTCCGCCATAGAGGCCACAGTTGTAATCCTCCAGACCTGACACCTTAGAGCCAGGAGCCTGACCCAAAAACCCCATAAAAGCTGTAGACCTGAACCTCATGACTTCTTTGTAGGAGACACAAAATTACACAGGGGTCAGGAGATAAAGTGAGATGGTGTGACAGATTGCAAACAGATTATGTCTAGGCAAAGAGAGAAAGACACAGTGGACAAACACGAGGAGGCCCCAGGAGATATAAGGAACGAACAATGCAAGACTGACACAAAAGAATTAAGAAGACTCATCTGGGCGTGCAGATTATCTGACGTCGTGAGCCCAAGGATGAGCACAAACATACTCCCTGACACACAAAACACTCCACGCTGAAATACCACATAAAAGAGCACTTGTATGGGCAGGTGAGTGTTGGAGCAGGGTCCCCATCTCTTTCAACTCGTGCTACTTCAAACGGCATCCTGCATGGAGATGAAACCGGGGCCTCTGCACTGCAAACAAAGGTGGTGCCACCACTGACGAGCACAAGGGGGAAAAGATAGAAAAGTTCTCTCTTCTGCTCTCATATTTGTTCAAACGGGAAACGGCCACCTGTCAAAAGATCTGAAATACACTTTTCCTGTACTAAAATTCAACATTTTCTTAATCTTCAATTTTATAGCTACATGTTAACTATGAATCAAAATGTATCAAACATCTTATTTTCCATTCTGGCTCCAAAATGATGAGTTAGTGGAGGCTTATTCTAATGGATCAACCACCTAACTTCCTCGGGCTCTTTACAATTTATTTCATGCAAGCTCTGATGATGCAGGCAGGCTTCTTTTCTACCGACTTTGACCTGTGCAAATACAGTTTTCTGGTCAAAATTCAATCTGAAGTGTCTCAAAGACGTCTGGATGAACTAGAATTAGCATGCACAACAACAAGAGAAGAGCCCTAACTCTTCATTGTGTACCGCTACGTTGCCCTTGAGATTGTAAATTGATCTAGTTTTAACTTGGGCCAGTTGTGGGGCTGACCCTTCGATAAAGGCCAGACTTGATATTTTAATCTAGCTAAATCAGCGTTTGAGGTTGATAGGCTCAAGCATGGGTTGTATTCACGCTCCATGTTTGCCCCACATATAGAATGAGAGCAGAATGGGAGTCGTGGGAGCATTACTGTTTAGTCTGGTTGTTGTAGTTGGATTAAGATGTTTAGCTATCTCCTGTTAACCTCTCCTCTCTAGACCGGGCGGTTTGGGGCCCTAACATGGCGAAATGGAAGACGGAGTCACATGAAAGGACATGAGAGATTACATGGATCCATGCTGCAAGACTCTCCCAGGGCCAGAGGTTAAAGAGAGAAGAGAACCTTCCATCTCACACTGCGACTCCCTCCCTGACCAATGTTTTGAATGCTAAACCGCCTGCTCACCTCTTTCCTCTCTACCTCCGCCTCCCTTCTCTCCTCCCCCTCCTCCTCCTCCCTCCTGCTCTGTGGAATCACTGATGTGAGGTCTTTTGTGAGAATGCTAGCTGGTCCCAGCCTTGGCTCTGTTACGGCCCGACCACTGACCCACTCACTCGCCTTTTAAAGAGGTTTTAGGGTCACGGGTTCACAACAAGGTGACTCAGCTGTGAACAACGGGCGGCATCCTCTTTCAAAGGGCGCATGTCCTCACCTTTCCCTCTCAGGACCCTCTTTTCCTCGTTCTCCCCCCCCCCTCTGTCTATATTTTCTTCTCGTCTTTTCTCCGTCTTTCATTTTCGTCCCTCCTCCCCTCCCCTGCCGCCCTTCCATCCATGTGTCCTCAGTGACTGACCCGACGTCTCAGCCCTAATTAGCATAGTATCCCAGAGCGAGGAGAACATGAGGGCTAATGGGGGGTCGGGGCCCCATAACAACACCAGGGGTAAAGCTTCGAGTTTCTAACAAGGGCCATCACCTGACCACATTTACATGAGTTTCTACAGGCGGAATAATGCATGATTAATGTGGTTTCTAGCTCCTGTCGGCGATGCATTTAGTCTGAAACGCAACAAGGCCGCATTTCACTCACAATAAAACAATGCCAGTTGAAAGGTAAAGAAATAACAAACATTCAAATCAGACCCACATTTTGGGTTTAACACATTTTGATCTCATAAAAGCTGAAAAAGTTTCTAAAGTGAAATGGAGATGTTTTCCATCCAATATAAAAAAACTGAAAAATATTTAATTTGAAGCTTTTTAATATCCAAAACGTGACTCTGCTGGAAAGATTTAAAAAAAAAAAAAGAGTGTGTGAACACATCTGTAGTGTGTGTAGCGTGTGTTTCTTAACTGTGTAAAAACATGTGCCATGTCCGTTACGCTCCGGTGGTGTTTTGGTACTGGCTATGTAAAATCATTTGTCTTTTTATCAAACAGAGATCCACACATGGATTGACTTACCATTCCATGGCCACAATCTGTCCCATCAGCCAGTGGCATGTGCTGGGTGCGACAGCCCTTGTGATCCCCCTCTGCACTCGTACACCACAGCCTCTTGCACTGTTTCTGTGGATCAAAAACAGAGAATTGAAACTAAACTTGAGCAAAGTGGCATCTTTATTTGCACGTTAAAAGCTATATCATATAGCACATTCCACAAGGAAACGTGTTAATCAACATGTATATTGAAATGAAGACAAAAAGGCAAAACACACGCTTGGATTGATTAAACTGATCTACAAGAAAGTTTAAAGTTTTACCAAATAAAAATACTTAGGGAGGAAAAGAACCTCCCCAGTATCCCTCCCTTTATCAGCTTGGGGATAAGGTCAGCTTACCATGTAGGGGCAAATTTGAGAACCGGGACCGAACATAAGTTCACACTGTCTGTTGGCATTGTAGATCTGACCAGGGAGAAGGCTGGGAAGTTCGTATGTTCTGCCCACAGGCTCATCCAGGAGGCACTCCCCATAGCCAGTGCTGTAAAAGCGGAACAACATACTATCAGGGGATGAAAGAAAAAAAAGCACACACTCCTATAGTTGTGGGAGTCACACTGGTGCAGCTTCACATGGCAAAAATTCAAACTCAATTGGTATTTTCTGACCTAAAAATGTAACAACATGCGTCATCTCCTTCATAAAGCAAAGCAGACATTTCCGTGTCATTGTCTGTGATCAGCCTCTGATGTGTTTTTCTTTGTGGGTGGTCTGTATGGTTCCCTACAAGAAGAAAAAAAAACTTCCCTTTTCAAGCCTATTGGTAAATACTGGCTCTATAGAACTCCAGCAAGGCTCCAGAGGCTGAATAAGATCAGCATTATGGAACAGGCGGGAAAGGATGTTCATGCTGACCAAAAGTAAACACAAGGTGTATTCTACAGGGCTCAGGGCAAACAAGAGGCTTTAGAGCCCCAAAGGCACCCTGACTGAGTAAGGTGAATGATTGTCAGCTCCAAGCATGATAATAGATTGTGCCATACATCAGCCCAACTCTCAGCCATGAATCGATACAACAAAAGCACAGCTGGACTGAACGTATATACACCGGCGGGCTGCTTATAAAAATCGTCCGCCTTTACTTGAAAAGGCGCCAGTCGAGCGTGTTAACAGAGCAAGGAGAATAACAAAGGTTCCATTTTTTTTTTTGTTAACCTAGGAAAAAAGAAACTTTAAGGTGAAACCGATAAAGACTGACAAATTTCATCCTGGACTGAGCTGCGAAAAAACGTCTGCTCAAAAAAAAAAGAAAAAAAGAAGCACCAGCTGATGTGACAGGCCGATAATTACGCGGGATTATCCCGGGTTTACCAGCACTTTGTTTCTTTCCCCTTTCATTTCCAGCCATAGGGAGATGCAGCGTGCGCTGGCTGGCGGTAGGGGCGGGACGGAACCAGACAACTCCGGGGACAGTGGAGGATACTGTGAATGAAAACCAAGGAGCTGCCTGTCAAAGAACCATACAGACACTCCCATATTACAGCGTCTGTCAGCGGTAGGTCATCTGTCTAATCGGAGTCCTGGGACCTAGTGGTATGATTATTAAGACCGAGGCAGGCTGACAGAGGGAGAAGGGGTCATTGTGGTCATCTTTCAAATGAAACGTGTTTTTTTTCTTTCAGATAGGACAGAGCACCGACAGAGTCTGAGACAGCGATTCCTTTCTGAGAGATCCCTCACCTGGCAGCTATTAGAGGACAAGACAGTGTGTTTATTTACTAAAAATGACTTCTGGGTGCGTCGCTGCGGGCTAAACAATATTAGTTTCAATGTAGAATATACAGGGTGGGAGAATCTCTGGGAGATTTATGGTTTCTGCTAAAGACTGAAGGACACGGTGCAGAACGCAGCCTTTGATCAAAAACTTGTCAAACAGACTGCGGTGGCACTGTCACAACAAATGCTCTGTCACGGACAGGGGGCACACAAAGCCAGATTCACATTCCGCTGGATTTGGGTAAATAAAGACAAAATGGTTTTAAAATCATTCCTTTTGTGGCTGGTGCTGCTGGGGAACTCTTTGAGAAGCTGAAAACGGCAGGGCTCGATCAACAACGACAGCAGCCGTTGGCAGCGGTTAAATTTTTTTTTTCTTCTCGTCTTAAATCGAGCAAAAGCAGCAACAAAGATGGAATGAATGGCTTCATTATAAGCCTGTAGACCAGTAATAACACTACACTAGAACTGGACTCTTTTCATCAGCTCTCAGGCGTGGTAGTTTATTAGAGCGCCGGCAAGATAAGAGGGTGGAGAGAAGGCGGACTCCTTCACCTTTGGAAAAGAGATACTCAAGTGGAGGTGCGGCCTTTCGCTTTAAAAACACGGCGGGAGAGTGTGGCGTGTTGAATGTGCTCTTCAAAGAACCGGCTGTCAAAACACTGACGTACTTGACCAGGTCAGCCCACTGAGCAGAAGTGGGACCAGAGATGGGCCGGTTGGAATGAATGTTCCTCATTGTTGGCAGGAAACAGGCTAAAGCACTTGGTCTCCACTCTCGGGGTCCTTTCCTTTCCCACCGCCGCGCCGCTTTAAACTCCCCACACCTGCACGGTATTTCTATCCTGTGTATCCTAAATGCTTGTTTCAGATGCCTCGCACATCTACATCGCGCTGGTTTATCCTAACACAGCTGAGAGGGAGCCGTAAAAAAAAAAAACGTGGGTATTTCCCTCGCGTTCGGCGGGCTGTGCCCCGCCCCGCCGTGCGGGGGTCATCGCCGACTGGAAACTATGCAGAGTGCGACATTAAAGCTCCATGAAACGCTGTGCTCTCAAGATGCATCTGGGCGACAAGGCCGTTCTTTGTGAGGCCCTCTGCAATTAAGCGTGGAAAAAGGGGGAAAGATTAAAGGGTCGTGTCCAGGGAGGATCTAATTATAAGTGACATTTCCCATTTTTGAGGGAAATCCTTGGGCAGGATCGCTGACCACGCTGCGGGTTAGGGACGGCCGAATGAGGCATGGCTGGTTTCGGTGTCGGCCGTGTATGTACGCGTGTGTGTTTGTGTGTGTGTGTGTCTGTGGGGAGACAGTTCAGAGACTGCAAGCTCCGTGGCTCGGGTCGGACGTGGAAGACCTCCGGGTTCAAACAGGAAATATTCTCTCAACACCATGCAATAACAACTCCACCACAGTTTACATTGGGCCGGCTCGGAGGGGGGGGCGCAGGGGCCGTTTATCCAGAAAAGCACGTCACCCGAAAACCTGTTGCCAAGTGGAGAACTGTGTCCTGCTACTCCGTGTGAAAAAAAACAACCCAAAAGCACTCGTATGTTTTGAGCGCAAGTCAGTTTTCGGCAAACGCGAGCCGGGCGTACGTACTCCAGGAACTCGGTGATGTACTTGCGGCTGCACTTGGACCACGACCACGGACTGGTGTCGTAGTTGAGGGTCGGGGCCATGACGTGATACTGGTGCTTCATGCCGGCCTCCCGGCACTTGGGGTTGTCGTCGTGCGGCATGTTGAACCTGGTTCAGAGCGAGAAGGAACGAAAAAGGAAAAAAACAAAAAAAAAAAGGAGGTTTAGGACGGCAAAGGGAGAATAAAGAGAACACACAGAGTGATTATCGGCCGCTTAACAGCTGTGTCGAAGTAAGAGGGATAAATGTCACAAGATTTACTTTCAGCTGTTTTTAACAGTCCCCGTGGGCCGCCACACACAGACGCAGACGCCGACGCGTTCATGAGCCTTCCCCTGCTTTTGCCTGTTTCTCCTGCACTACTAAACATACAATATCTCATTTAGGCCATCTTTCTAACATTCCAAGAGTAAGTAAAAGCTTCAAAAGTCCCTCGGTAATCTCAATCAAACAGTAACGCAACGTTCTAGGCAGAACGTTCTTCTCCATCTACCGGTGTCTATGGCTGGAGGGCTGATTTTTACAGGACAAACCCCACCACCTCCCACTCTTTAAGGGCTAAGTGTAGAGAAAAGGTGGGGAGAGCGACGGGAAACGATTGATGCGTTTCTTACAGTATCAGAGCAACCTTTACTACATTCAGAATGTGTTTTACAGGAGAACAAGACTGGAATTTGCTAATTAACTAACTTGTCCACGCTGTCTGCAGTCAGCAGTCTAATAGAGCAACTTTTCTTGATCCTGTCCACAACAGAGAGGTCCGAGAGATTGGGAGCACCACTCATAAATACGTGAGGTGGATGCACACACGAGCGCACTGATTTACACACTCACACACACACACACACAGGAGCGCATGCAGCTGTATGATGTCTGGGATGTTTACAACAGGATGTGGGCCGGCGCTGGACTCCAGGCTGAGGTTCAAATCCATACCGCCACACAAACAAGATCTAGCTGGGCTGGCACGGAGCCCACACTGCAGGGGCCGAGGGCCTGAGGGCAAACACCCAAGAAATAATTAAGCCTCTAGCGCAGTAATAATCTCTGCACACACAAAGCCAGACTGCTGGACAACGCTCCCAACGGCGAATGGGACTCGAATGAGGTTTGCAGATTATACAAGCAAACTCGGGTGTTGCTGAAAAAAATGTGCAACCGGATACGTGGCTGCATCCTTGTACATTTCGTCACTATGATGAAGGGGCGACTCAGATTTGAATGGAACAAATCTTAAAGCATTTCTGTCTCTGTTGACAACAGAGCCTTTTAGCAAAATTACGTAGTAAATCAGTTCAAGTTTTATGGCCAGATCAATGGGGAACTTAATTCTTAACTGTCAACATTCTAAATCTCATAACTGTAAATTATGTTTTTCTGTCAGCTTAAAAGGAAATAGTTTCTCTACTGTTAATTACATCAGCATCTTAAATCAAATGGACTCTGTGAGAGCTGTGCTAGAGGGAAAATGGTTTCGCATTGTAACTATTTCAAATGTCAAAGGAGGACCATCACTGACTATCGTGGTCATTTCAGCCCCAAGACCTCATAGTGCAGCCTTTCATGTACCAGAAAGACTTCTGAGGCCTGACAAACTTGGTCAGACCTCATCCAAATCACTTGTGGAAATGCTATCAAATGACGCTGCCATTAAAATTCCCACGGCAGCTATTAGCGACCGCGTGTCCCCGCAGTCATCCGAGAACGGCCTCCCATCCATCTGTCTTCATCTTTAATCTGCAAAAGCTCCGGAGTGACTCCCACTAGCCGACGCTTGCTTCCCCCCCGAGGCACTAAACACCCTCAGAAGCTCGTGCCTGCGAGGGCAGCGGCGAGGGGCCGGGGCCCTCCAGCTGCTCGACCCTCCGCATAAACAAACCCACATGAGATGCGAGGGGGGACGGGGGGGGGGGGGGGGGGGCAAGAACCGTTCATCTGCTGCCGCTCTGGGTCCATCTCTCCGCTGGAAGAATGTGTGAGCGTGACAGAAGGTGGCAGGAGACATTCTTTTGCTCTTAAGCCGTGGCTCAGAGGCACACACTGACACTGGTCCTTTTCACCGTTCTCAGATAAGAGAGAACATTTCAATCACATTCCAGATTCCAAAAGGCGTTTCAGAGCAAGGGAGGAAAGGGGGGCGGGGGGTAAAAAAAAAGGGAAAATGAGTCCTTAAGGGGGGTTTGTTGCTGTAAATAATCTAAATGCACCAATTCATAACTGTAGTGGAATGTAAGGCTTCTCGAATTGCAACTGACCCCAGAGACAATGACAGATTTACAGGGATTTTGAGCGACACGTCTGGAAGAAACAGCAGAGAGATACAGTCATGTGTTTTGGCTCAGTCATTTTCAGACAGATGATACATATGCAGGCTTTTTTTTTCTTAATGACCGTGACACATTGGGTAGCACTTGGTTGTTGTGAAAACATGTCTGGCAGACGGGCATGCCGCTATAACCCAGCAGTTACCCGAAATAAGACGACTGACTTACATACGATGCACTGTGACATGCTCCGGGAATTTCATCTTTCTTTAGGGATGATTAGTCCCAAAAGAGCTGGGATGTGAGCGAGAGCCCGAATTCTGAAGACAATATTTAGCTTTTGCTCTCTTAGAGTCTATTAACTATGTAATTGCTTTATTTAACTATCCAGCCTTTTTTAAAATTATATTAGATTTTTTTTTCTGACTTTCATCCGAGTTTGTTGTTGTCAAGGTAAAGCTTAGACACACAGAGGACTAACTATAGTTGGTATTATAGACTGGAATGTTATTAAAAGTTTTTTTCTTTTTTTTTAACCTTATTATGTGTTGCACCTGTGTCTGCAGCACCCCACGTCTCTTTATAAGAGGGCTTTTGTTGTCACGGCTGGCTTTGAGGGGTGAGACGGGTTGTGTGTGTACAGTACGAGTTTGCGTTCGGGGGTCGAAGGGTCTGCTGCAGGCTTCGAGCAGCGACTTACACGTGGCCCAGCTCATGAGCGATGGTGAAGGAGGCACTTATTCCATTTTCTTCGCTGATGGAGCAGCTGCGGTACGGGTCGCACATGGTCCCCAGCTCTGCCAGTCCTACACAAACACGCACACACATGTGTATCGTGACGAATGGACACACGTCTATTTCAAGAAAAGATACGTTGCTTAAGTCTCGAAGGCAGCTGAATGTGTTTTTGCTCCGCCTCTTTTTGCCGATCTGCTCTGTTTATATGATATCATTAGCTTCTGTTTTGCCAGAAACCCGTTACTGTGTCGTTTATGAGCAGAGGCAAGCAGAGTGCAAGTTTCACTGAAGGGGACCTGAAGGTGGAGGTAAGGAAGAAGTTTACCTAAAGTGTCACATTTGTCTTTTGCACGGCAAATATCCTCCCTATAAAAACAGAGAAAAACAAAAACAAAAAACACTGTTATCTTACGGTTCATTTGAATATGTTTGCTTTCAAAGGAGGGATGCCAGATCGTTGTGTACCTGGTGATGAGGAGCGCGGTGTCATGGTGGGAGGGATGGCTGTCATCCTGGACGTTTTGGCTCTGCTGCCAGACACAGAAGTTGTGGAGAGTCGTGGCAGCGTTGAAGCTCACCGTGGGCCCTTCCTGTTTTCGGTGACATTGGGGTTGTAACCAAGAAAGCTTCTTGTATATAATACAATTCATCATATTTTTGAGCCTGTATAAAAACCCTGGAACTCTTGTTCATGGGAAAAACCAATGAGAAAATGTATTCTCCACCAACATTAAACTTCTATTTGATGCTTCTTGTTGTTTAAATTACAGTTAATGAAAACTCACTACAGTTCCACTTGAGAAGTTGGTCTCAAATTGGCTCTACATTCTGTGTCTGCATCACTGTATCTAGCAGCTATTTTAAACAGTCTGACAAAGGCCTCCTCATTCAAACTCGCCCTTCCTTCTTTTTTTCTTTTTTCTTTAACTGACAACATAATAGCTGTACAGCCCGCACTCTATAAGTTGGGATACACCAGGTGCCTTTTTCCAGGCTGTAGGTAGTGATTGGAATCAGAGGTCTACAGCTGTAGCAGTGATGGATGAATTTTGTTCATTATGTATTGGGTTCATGCTTTCACCCGACACGCTTTTGTATAAGCAGAGTTGTCAGCAAATGATTGTTCGAACCAAAACTATTTTAACAAGAACCATTCCGACAACCTATCATGCGCCTCTCATTTGCAGGTGTTTTGTTTGTTCTACAAGGGCATCTCTCATGAGACCTGAGACTCACAAGACGAGCAATGTGCTGTCGAAAAGGCCCCGCGGACAAAAAAAAAAAAAGCCCAAGCCAGAGCCACCTGGCAGTGACGTCAGACCTGTATCAAGACCCCGTACTCACCTGCTCATTGTGGATAATCACTAGCTTGACAACCATGATGTTGATGAGGTTTCCTACGCTGGGGTCTCTGTACACTGCTGCCACCTGTAACAAAGACAAAGACACACAGACAAGAAATGCAAACCTCCACTAACCTGAGCCACAGCACAGTAAAGGTCAGTGTGGAAGCTAGGTTCTTTAGAGTAGACCCTTTTTGTCGGATCTCAGAGTGTGGTTTTGCTTTAAAATGGTTCATGTAATGTATGTTTGAAAGATCTTTTACTGTTTGTGTGGATCATGTGATTACAATTCTGCCTCTTGGGGGTTTTCAAGGACCTATGCAAGATAAGGTTACATTAGACATTGCACTGATATTTTCATCTATCACTATATTGCTGACATTCGTTTATACTTTCCTATAATTTTGTAGTTTAAGTATCCGCCTGGGAAAATGCAGGCACTGTTTAAAAGACGTTTTCCTATAGTTAAATTCTCACAAATCAGATATTTTGATAATTATTTCTGAACAGGTGAATCAGAAAGTTGGTAATGTATCAGTTCAACTGAGCCTCAGAAATTTCTTTCAAAGATCATTGTCCCTTTAGCATCACTCCAAATACCGGGCTCAGAATTTTTGGAACACAACTGTTGCGGTCAAAAGCTAAATCGTTAAAGTTTTCATCTTTCCTTGTTACAATTATTGTAACAATAATTTTTTTTAACAAGTTTTTAACAAATCGGCTAGTTTTAAACACACAACGCTGTGGTAAGACTTTTAACCACCACAAACAGAGGATCACAGGTTAGGTTCAATCAATTGCAGAAAAGGTAGAATTCACTAAACTTTTTGCGTTTATGTTTTAATTTTTATCTTGATTGCTCTTTAAATACATCGTATTAACCATCTTATTTTATCTTCATCTTTAAACTTTGTAATTGTCAGAAAAAAAGGAGAAATTGTTTACTTTTGGTTTAGCTTTATCTGACTGACCCAAAGCTAAACAGTCAGTACAGTCAGTTTAATTCCTCAAAATAAAAGACATGTTAATAAGCAATGGACATGAAACTTCAACAAAGCTGGAGCTAGGAGCTTCACTGTGAAGAAAATAAGAATCTGCCTCCATCCCCCGTCTGCTTCTCACCAGCACCCATGTCATGGTTGGACAGCAGTGTCCAGAGGCTGTGTCCGGCCTCATGACAGGAACTCATTAGTTCTCCATAAACATTTAGCTAGCCTTAGCCTGGGGGCCTAGGTAAACGTGGCCATGGCCGGCACACAGAGAGCTTTTTTTTTCTCAGTCTGGCTGTTGAGCACAGGACATTGGTCCATTTTCTCTCACCCAAGTTTATCATCAAATAACTGCAGCCAAGAATATTTCTACCAGCCATATATAAACAGAGGAAATATATGTCAGTAGGTTTTTAGATACATGTCACAGATCAGTATCGATTTACAAATTGTAGTCAAAAGTTTGGTTGAAACATCAAAGATTTCTCAGGCTCTAAAATAATCTAAAGTTATATTAATATTTTGTTTGATTCATTTATTTTATTTATCTGTAGTGGGAAATAAACAGAAGCTCTATCCACTAGCTACTTTCAATTCCCTAAAAAGCATGCTAATGCTCAAATCTGACTCAGACTTTCAGGCAGTTCTCCACCTCATATGCCGACAGCTGTGGTTATATTGTGGTGGAAGTAAAGTGACTTCATATGTGGGGTTGGCTCATCAGTCAAATGTAACTCCTCACATTTACTTTTACCCACACGTTCCAGTAAAATACAAGCTCTGGTCTATCAAAGTGAGGGTTCGAGTCCTCTCTTTTCTTCTAACAGATCTCACAGAAGAAAGTTCTGCGTATATGTACTTTCGTTAAATTGGCTTTGGCCACAAGTTAGATTACAAAATTCTAACATTAACAAGGCGATCTTATAAAAAATAACAATCCAAGATTCACTAAAATACACCACATTTTGCCAGTTAACGATAAAATGATTATTCAATACATTAGTTAGATGAAAGAGGGAACTCTCTGCACTCCCCTTTGGCAGAGAATATCATCTTATAAAGCTGATGGGCCATTTCATCATGACTGTAATCCCCATAATTCTGCTCATGAGTTGTCTCGCAATTTGCACTCATTGTGTATAAGACTTATCCTAAAGAGTTTGCGGTTTTGGAACTGAACTGACAGGCTTTAAAGTTGAAAAAAAAAATCTTACTTATTTTCAGTTGGCAGCTGCAGCAAAGGAGGTATCCTTAAGTTAAATGTTTTTTTGCTCGATCTTCCCTCTTCTAAATGACACGGCATTGAGTATCTCAGAGAATGAAATTATTAGAAAATCTCACAAACCAATGCCTTAATTAAATTATATATAGAAATCCTTTAGACACTTTTCATTGAAAATATTAGCTCATCTCTTTTTTCATGGCAGAAGTGCTTCTAGGGGTTTAGTAGTTTGTAGGAAAGCTTTTTATAAAAATGTGGAGGAATCTCAGAACAGTGCAGAAAACATTTGTTTTCAGATAGTGAACGAACCAGAAAATAATCTTTGTTTCAAGACATTTATATTTTTTTCTCCAAAAAAGAGACAAACGTTGGCCCAATATTTAAAAAGTTTTCTCTATCCTTTTGCAAATTATACGTTAGGTTGGTAAATCTAAAAAAAATCACTGCATTTTTGTTTTATTTACATTTGACACAACTTCCCAGTTCCTAGGGACTTGGGGCTGTTCCTTGACTGATGAGCTAAAAACCTCAGCTTAGAGACTTCAAACCTGACTATAAAAACTGGCACATTCGAAACATTGACTGCAATCTTATTTAAAGGTAACACTATATCGACAATCATTACTCCGTCGTAAGTTAATAATTATCTTGGACATTCAGCCGCACTGGTGAGAAACGGTAGACGGAAGGAACCATTCAGCACAAGTGATAATTTATTCTGCTGTGACACACTTGTACGACCCATTCAATCCCACTTTCGGTGAATTGATTACCAGCCTGCCTTCTGGTCTGATCTGCTAGCCATAAAGGGGGTCAAGACGCTGAATCAGACGGGGGCCAATTAACAAGTTAGCTTTTGGTTGACACAGCTTGCTGAGGTCACTTCAGGGTTTACAACCAAAATGTCAAACAGTAAAATCTGAGACAGGAAGCACTTAAATTAAGGGCACAAATGTATATGTTTACATTTTTACGTACAACTCCTTTAAATAGTGTCGTGCCATGGAGAGATCTCTGTTGTGTCCACAGCCAGATGTGGTGCTCAGTTCCTGGCTCTGCTCACAGAGATAACTTAAGTAAAGTACGTGTAATGTAAGGTGGTAAATGTTTAACTGAAGTTTCACTTTTTGAATAAAGAAAGTGTCAAACTGGGCAAATAGAATTTTATCAAGCTCAGTTAACTATTAATATTGTAAGTTGTGAACTTACTTTTTTCTCTGAACCTGCATTTGAAGTGCATTGCCTCGATTCTCTTTATTTCATGGTTTATTTTTTCCATTAAACTAAAGGTAAAGTTCTACTAGTCAATATATTTATGAGGGTAAATTTCCTTTTCCACTGACTTTTGATTTCATCAGAGAAGGAGAAGCTAAGTAGGAACTCAATAATGTGTTTGAATGGGGTGATCTAAGAAATTTAAATACTGCTATTCAATCAAAGACATTCCTGCAACTTTTCCTGGAACTTTTCTGCCAATAGTGTGAATGAGAAAGACTTTATAAATGACAATATCAATAGGTAAGTGTAAATCCTTGGACACACAAAACATAACTAATCAAAACCTACAACCACATTGTTAAATAATTACTCAAAAATCATGGATACGGAAAATAAAAATAATATTTTGAGAAACATTATTTTACTTACTACTGACATGATTGTGAGGATGTAGTGCTCCAGGTTGCTTCCATGGTGACGCACCATTTTGGCGTCCGCAGTCACCATCAACTCAACGTAGCGCGGGTAGGAGAGGAAGCGCTTGGGTCTGCGTTTGGACGCCGTGGGGCCGCCGGTGGAGTTGCCATCAGAGCGATACTGGTCATCTATGGTAGCCCTGAGAGAGTCCAGTTCCTCTCCCATATTCCCTCTGCTCTCAGGGGAGGCTGAGCTCTCAGACTTCCCTGTTTTAAAAGAAAGGAGACATGAAGGACTTAAGGTTTGCTTGTGCAAATCAGCCTTGAATTCTCACTGCTGTATGTTACACAGGCATCTACAGGGAGAGCATAATGCACCCCCAGATCCAGTCACCCTGGAAAGCTGTTGCACCAGGGGAGTAAAGTCACTGTTGAGCTTTAAGTCTAACACCTTTAAGGTCAGGCAATCTGCTCTCAGGCTGTCTCAACATTTGCAATTGAAAAATAGAAAATCCCTTGAACACACTTTACCGACTTTCAGATGGACCTGGCTCAGTATGCATTCCGAAAGGGGGGATAACACACCCACCCCAAATTATCCCACTTCTCTGGCCTTGGCCAGTATACATTATCTGAAAATGATGGCAAATGGCGATGATCATGCTGAATGAAACAAATTATACATATTGAGAGCCAGACTGAAACAATTTCATTTACAGGCTCCACATCAATGCCCTCGACAGCAGTCCTAGCACCGGAGTGACAGCTGTGCCCCGTGCATGTTCAGCTGGTGCACTTCTGTCAGCTGAACAGCACGTGTGCGCTGGCTACGGGTGATGGATTCCTTCACCATGACAGAGTGAAGTTGAAAGAGGTAGACAGAAGAATACAGTAAATGCGAGCAGGTTTTTTTTTCATTGGAGCAAAGGATAAGGAAAAACGTGAGAGGTATGAAGCAGATTTACCAACACAGTAACACGGAAATGGGAAAAAAGAAAGAAAAAAGTTAAGCTATCCACAGCTCTTAAACCCCTCCACCAATAAAAATGTAAAACCTAGCCATTTGTTTTGTATTTCTATGCTTCTTGCCATTGCATATTTAGGGACTTATTCCAGTTAGTGACCATTGTGCTGATTTGCTGTGATATTTTACAACATGATTTTGTACAGTAGTTTCACTGCCTCTCTGTTAGAGGACGTCTGATTTAAATATTCACCAGACAACAAACGTAGCCTGAGGAACTGGCAAATTATCTAAGCAGACGGGTCAGGACGACTTCCCAATACATTTAAGATCAAACTGCACCAACCTCAACCAATAACTGAACTTAAGTGACACAGTCTCTGTTTCCCAGGCGGGCATAGTTTAGAGTCCGTCTTCCTAAACAACCTCCTCAACTCTTGGCTGAATGATAATAGTGAAGAGTTCCATTGTGTGCAGGAAACTCAATCTTTCCAGACGTTCGCACAAAGAGAGATTGTGTGTATCTGTTTGGCCGCGGGCCAAAAGAAGAAACACGGAAAGAAAACCGATTGAGAGCTGTGCGAGTATTTAGGCGATGCCCCCGGCGGGCACGCGAGGCAGAGCGTGACTTCCTGGCCAACGGGCTCCTGCCACCGCCAGGCCCAGCATCTTCATGCCAGGCCCGGCATCCAAGTCCAGTCTGAGCACACAGCCCGGGCCAGCTGAGCCAGAAGACAGCTTTGTGTTTTTCCTGGAAAAAAAGGAAAAAACTCTCCGAGGCCAAAGCGACGACGCTAAACCCCTTAAACAGACTCATCAACGCAGGCGGACTGACATCAAAGGGATTATCAAAGCACAGCCGAGTATCTGCGTCCTCAGAGCTTGGTGTTGAGATTCAGGGTGATACAATGTGATATGACAAAAAAAAAAAAAAAAGGAAAGAGAACATGGCCAAATGACTGTGCGCTCGCTCTTATAATAGCCTTTGCAATGGTACAGATTAGCCAAACACAACTTTTCCCAAATCGCCTTAAACTGAAATCCCTCTGTCAGAGAGAAGTGAGTTGCTACTTACACCATAGGAAGACAGGGGTGACTGTCCTAAAATGCTGGACACAGACGCATGACATCACCGCAAACGCATCTGTGTTCATAGATTTCAGACATCCATTAGGCTGCACCAGTGCGTAAGCATTTGTCTATGTAATAATGACTTAATAACACAATGCGCATTGGCTCTCAAATTCACAGCCAATGGCACCGACTGCACCCCATACACATTGAAAGTGAACAGCTGTTTGCGCATTTGTAATTTCAGTTGGGTTGGAGCCACTTCATGTGTTTCCAATAAGGCGTTTAATTGCTTTAATTTGTGAACATTACAGTTTGGAAGTATTTTTTGCTGATGTGTATGCATTTTCCGTTCCAGCGTGTTCATGCACACCACCCTGTTCAAAGGGATTCTGGGATTACAAACTAGATCAAAGAGCTTCTCTTAGACTCTCCTTTGCCTCTTTGTCATAAGTATCAATGCCGAGAGTCCGACAAAGGCAAACCCACCTTTCATTGTCGGACTAATTAACATTCTTACACAGTGGCCCACTGGGAATTGAAGCGCTCAGTTATACAGGTACCAATTAAAGAGACAGTATACCTTACACTTGATACATAATGCCTATGTAAGGTCAGACACACTTGTTAGTGGAATTTAACTGACAGTATAACCAGAGGAGGAGGGGTGGGGGGGTTGGATGTTAGAACTCCCGCAGACAGAAGCACAATTAAGTGCAATTCTGTGGCTAGACGGCGAGAGGCAGAGGCGGCTAATTGTTGTTTCTGAAGAAGCCTTTCAAAAGTGAAGCAGTGCAGCTTTTGACCCCACAGGGCCACACGGGGTTTGTGCACTTACAGTGCTCGCAGTTGTTATTTTCAGCTCAGAGGCGAGCCAAAAGACAGCATGGTAGTCAGCTGAAGAATGCATTTGTAGTCACAGCGTTCCTAAAAAGAGGGATAACACCACGGAAAGGTGCTGGAAACACTGGACAAATATCCTGTGAGTTAAACAGCAGACGAGTCATTTATTGACTTGAAATCACATCTGAAATATATCCACTCCCTCCATGCTTCCTAAGAATTATAAACCTTTTTCTGACTTGATTAATCGTCCTCATTAGCTGATGACAGTTGAAGAATGATGGCTACAAAAACACAAATTCTTTGACAGCAATGTGGGCAAATCTGGAACATTAATCCATGCTTTAAGTAAAAGCGGCTACAGAAAGCAAAATATACAATTAGATTGCAATCACAGCATCAAAAATCATCCCTGGTGAAGGAAATGATGGTTGATAGAGCGGCATTGTAAACACCAGCAGAAAATCCCTTTGGACCACTCTGCTGCCTTTACAGCGAACTAATGAATCAGTATATTTCTTTTTCCTGAGTTTTTGGTGAGCAACCCAAAGGCAAGGCCAAAAAATTATTTCCTAAGAGAATTAAGTCAAATAAATTCTGTCAAAATTCAGAGCAACAATAACCTGCACCTCCATACTTGGATATTTCCACACAGTCTTGAATTACCATTGCCTACATGGCCTACAGTGGTACACCATGATTTATCCCTTCTGCCTCTCACAGATTTGTTTAAAAGTTTCATAGAGTTAAGAGCAAAGGAGTCTAAATGCTAGTTAAACTACCATCTATCTTGTGTCTAACAAGACATAGCATGTCTTCACTGAAGTGCTCGGTTAAAGGGTTTTTAAGTAAGTTATATTTCTGAGGAGTCTGAAACCTTTAGTGTCTTTTGAATGATTCACAAATGATTGTGACCATGACTGCATTTCAGAACTATTGAGAGGATACTTTATGAAACCTTTATGTCTCTGCCATTCAACTGAATATTTGCAAACCCCTGGGAGCGAATTACCCCATCAACTCTCTGGATTCAGTCGAATTAGAGTCTGTAACATCTCATTTGAGTCAGTTGTCTTTCAGCTTACTACTGAGGGGAGTATTGCAACTCCCAAAGCTGAAGCAACGGAATTCCACTGCTTTCCTTTTTTCACACCATCCCTAATGATCCATTTATCACCTTGCGTTAGGGTCTGTTGCCTGTGACCTCCAATAAAATTAGGCATGATTTTGTCTTTAAGTGAGTTAGAATGGAAAGGATATCCCCTTAAGCTAGGATAATTACTGATGGTCCCGGGCCATCTTTGGCCATGACATTTACAAAGGAGGTCTACGGTTTGGAGCGATGTGTCGCCTCTTGCATGATGAACAGCCGGAGCTCCAGGCGACGACAGCAGCGTGGTTTCACCGGCTGGATCTTAGACCCGCCGTCCCTAAGTCCGACTCGCCCGGGAAGTCGTCGCCACAACGTTGTCACCCGGTCTCATCTCCGACTGTCACCCGTGTCAGCGCGCAATCACTCACCATCAAACAAATTGTTAGAAACCATTCCATTCCGCCAGCATCTGGGGGAAGAATGTCCAGACTGTAGACAGAGGCAGAAATAGCCCGAGCTGGAATCTGTCACGGGAACTCCGGGGACAACGCGACAGACATGGGGTTCAGCGGGGCCAGCGCCTCCGGACAGGCCGACACATGCCGGCTATTAAAGTGACTGACCGCATGTACTGCTGTTCTGTCCTGTCCACAGACGCTGTTTTCTTAACACCAGGTGACAACCAGTGCAATTATTAGCAGCTTACGGTGTCTGCCATGCAGTGTTATGAAAGCTGTGGCGCAAATGGGACTAGGCAACTGAGCATTGCAACTAAAAACACTGTGTCATCTTAAAAAAACTATACCTATTTGAAAAGGAAAAGAAATTCCGATTGACCACCAACAACAAAAATGGATGTAAAATGTACCCAAACCAGAAGTGGGTGTGTAAGACACAGACTGGAACTGGTGCCAACCTGTCAAGACCAACAAATGGAGTGAGAATCATCTTCAAAACTCTGTGATGATCACTTGGCAAGTCCCAGTACTCAGCCGGATGACACATGTTTTTTACAAACACGCATACCTAAGCAAACCACACCAGTGCTTAAAAAACGGCTTTTTGTGGGGCCAACAATAGGTGTCACCTGGAGCTGGGGGGGACCTCAGTCAGTCCAGAGGGGCGGGAGGACGCATGTCAAACCTGAGCCTAATAGAGCCATTGGACCTTTACAAGCGTCACACCGTCCCATGCCAGATCCTAAAGGCGAAGAAGGCTGTCTGAGTGATTACCGCTCACCCGTCAGGGCCAACGCTCCAGTCAAAAATCCCAGTTGTTCCAATTGTAGGAACACAAAGGCCTTAATGTGTGCATAGCTGCTAGTGACACCTAGTAAAAAAGTCTGACGACCCCAGTAAATGTACACTTCTTGGAAGAAAAAAAGGGGGGGGATTCTGTGAAGTACTTTTTAATGTACTTTCATTTTAGAGAAGTGCTGAGGAATTCTGCTAGTTAAGCAGACAGCTACTCCATACAGAGAGTTTCTGTTCCATCTAATATAACTTAATTAAAAAATGTCAAAGTGGTTTTATGAACACTCCATCTTGAATTAGTTGTTATTAAAATGTGTTCTCCCATTCTGTCCACATCACCAGGGGTCCGCCATGAGGCATTCTTTGGAAATGCTCTAAAATCCCTCCCGTTTGAGGTGTTTTAATCGACAAAAACAGAAGTGCTTTTCGGTGGCAAAGTTCTGAGTGACTCCACTGTCAGCATTCCTTCCCACTTCTCCAAAGTGGGAGCTTTCTGATCACTGTTGGACGCTGACGGCTCTCAACACAACCCTTTTTCAAAAGAAAATGACTCCAAACAAAGAGAGAAGTGAGGTCACAATCAACAAGTGTTTTCATTCACATACATGAGAGCGCGAGGGGAGATCGGGCAGCGATTCAAGTCGGCTAGTTCAAAGCACAGTCGGGGGAGGACATTTTTCCAAGTAAATAAACCCATTGACATAACAACCTGAAGCCAGCTCCTGAACTGCCATGTACGCACACTGAGCACCAATGGCAGGGCCTCCTATATGCTGATTGGAGGGTCGGGGGGGCAACGATGCCATGTCAACGTCCCAGCTTAACCTCAGTTAGCCATCAAGATATCTGGAGAAATGTGTCTGAGGGCCAACTCTGGAACACTAGCCGATTTGATTTCATTTAGCTTTCAAGCTGTCAGCATGTTCAACTCACTGTTTTCTGATTCGGATAAAAAAACTGAAGAAAAAAAAGATACCCTGCAGCTTTAGACGCGCAGCCAGATACTGTGAGAAAGAGCTGCTGCCCAGTTCCGCTTCCCTTCGCCTCTTGTTTGTCTTCACATGGATTTTAGCAAGCTAAAAGGGGGACGGCGAAAGAAGAATCTGCCCATATCTGCAGTCGCCCTCATCTTTGCGGTTATCTCTGTGGAGGGACGACGCGGGGAATCGCATGCAGGCTCAGAGACAGATGCCCGGCAGAATGTGTTATTAAAGTTTGAAGCTGTTTTGTGAACGGAGGTTGTTGAGCTTCTTACCGAGATGCTTAAAAAAAACAAAAAACAGAACCAAGCACAACAGGGCACTCTGTAACTTTAAAACATTAATCATCCACTCAACAGCTATCTACTTCACAGGTATTCTAAACAGCGGGGAAGCCACCCAGGACGGCTGCCAGAGGAGGAAAACCGACAAAACCGCTAAGTACGTCACTCAGTGAAGCCGTATTTCACCAGGCCACTCAGATATCTGACCCGCTGCTAAATTTCTTGCATGAAGTTTAGGTCGAGATGGAGCATTTTGAGTCCCCATCCATTCAGCTCCTGAACACACACGGTGGAGAAAATCTCCCGAGGACAGGTATATGGCCACGTCATGACTGCCCGCCTAACAAAAAATGGATTTTGGATCAAGCTAACAATTCAAAAAGGCCTTCACAAGTCCACCTCTGCCACTGGCGTGTCAGGCGGCGGCGGCACATGCATGACAAAGCGTGGTACCGGCGTGTTGTCAGAGGTGAAACGCACAGGGTCGGAATCAAAGCTTTGTCTCTGTTGAATTAATCTCTGCTGACGTGCAGCCCTCCTTTTCTTTTCAGCACCTTTTTTCTTTGAAGGTGAACAAACTCCGGGAAGCCTTAGAGCTTTAAGATTCAGGACTCCGTGCTGTTGTTCAGGGGGACACTGAAGTGTTCTCAGACATCATATCTGATTGGAAATGGGTATCTTGGTAGATATATCTTTCAGCTGAAGTTGTGCGTGATAAATCATAGCTTCTTTCATCCTTGTCATGTTTTACGTGTGTTTTTCTTTAAAGGTGCATGTACAGAAAAAAAAACAGTATATGAAGAGGATTCATGACTAACAGAGAGAAAGAATAATTTCTTTACAGATTGGGAGAAGCTGCTTGAAAAGTGGGCAGACTTGGCCACTGGGCTTTTCCATGGAATTGGACTAAGGACTCCAAACCTCCGGTCAAACAGCTGAGCACGCAGTAAGAGTTTTTGTTTAGGACAGGAGTTCTCTGACACATTGAGTTAAGCGAAAGACAGTAAAGCCTCATAGGATGACCTTCTGAAAGATCCAAGAATCTGCCCCTTACCAGCATCGCAGACATCTAAAGGATGAGATCACTTACAAAATTATCATTGTTAGCTTGAAATTAATTTGGTTCTGGAGGGGTTATGATAACTTAGAGTTCATTTAAGAAGCTGTAGCCCTGTGACAATTGACTTTTTTCCAATGGCAATAAAGCCACTGAGGGTGTGACCCACTGACCACTGGGTGAGGGTTCAAATCAAATGGCTCAAGAAGAGAGTCTCTGTTTTGATTACAGCAATTTGCTCAATAATATTTATTTAATCTACCGTCTTCTACATAGTCTCCTTGGAATATTTGGATATAAACAAGCCCTTATTTAGAACCCTCTATCAAATATTCTGGATCCAGTCCACGTTTTTCTAGCGAGCAGCTTGGCTGTGCTGCACATCAGGAGCCTTTCCGATCCCAGAAATATAATGATTTAGTTTAATAAGCACACTGAAGAGGAAAGAAAACAGAAGAGCTACGGGGGTAAATCCTAAGCCCAGAGGGAAATGCCAAAAATTCCAAAATGCCAAAAACAAGTATTTAGCGAGCAGAGTGGCACGCGCCTCCTCAGTGTTTATATCTAACCAGCTAGTAGTAGCGTGCACTGCTCGCTTTATTCTACGAAAAAAACAACAAAAAAAAAACAACAGGAGAGTCTTGGCTCAGTGTTGCCTTCAAAGGACCCGCTTATCGACACATCTGGAAAGGGACCTATCTGATCAAGTTGAGGAGCCGCTGGCTGGGATGCCTTCTAATCCCAAACCAGGACCACTGGTTCTTTTAATCCTCCAGCCCATTGTTTACCCGTCTCCCCTTTGATGACGCCCTACAGGTGTCCAATACCTTATATATGCCTGCTTTTTCCTTCGCACAGTCCAATGAATATAATTTTTTTAACTGAATTTTTTATACCAGAAATTCAATTTCCAGGCACTGAGACTTCACCCATTGGGTAATTGAGGAGAAAGTAAATTTGAACAAGTCTGAGAAGGGGGAGCTTGAGAGTGCCTCTCTCTCTCTCAGTCTCTGTTTACCACACACAGACTGAGAGAATGAAAGGCCAAAGCATATCAAGGCAGCATTGGCCTTGCCCATCAGGTCAGCCCCAGTTTTTGAAACCACCGGCACAACACAATGGCCACCGTCGGGCCACAATGGCCGGGGTTCAGACAACCACCAAATCAAACAGTCAGCACATAAAAGATTTATTGCGCGGCTCAACAAAAGGCCGCCCTCGAGGCTGACAACTTTCGGGGCCCTCCATGACGGCGAGCTCCACTCGGTCACCCCGCTTTCTCTGGAGGGCCTCTGCACCACCCAAAAGGCTTGGGCCATAAACATTCAAATGAAAAGTGTGTGGGGGTGGGGGGGGGGGACTTTCAAGCGGCCTACCGAGCGGAAAAACCTCCTCTGTTCTTTTCAGTCCACCCGCAAACTAAAAAGTAATTATTCCTGTCCTTGTCGGAGCTCCTGACACAGACCTGGGCCCTGAACGCCCCACCAGAGGAGGAGTGAACACAGCAGGCAGAGACGGGGCCGGTTTTGCTCAATTAAGCCCGAAAATCGCGACTGGTTATAATTAAAATTATATGGCGGCGTTTATTGCAGTCAATCAGAAAAGTGGATTGTGGGTTTAAAAACAGACAGACAGCAGTTAGGGGGTGGCGGTTTGATGCCGTCTGTTACCTGAGGCAGCGCAGGGCTCGCCGGCACTCGAGATGTTCCCCTTCCTCTCGTGCCGGTAGACGAGATGGGGTTTGTTGTGCTCGTCGTCGTACTCCTCCCCCGCCGCGTTTAAGAGGGGCTCCAGGAAGTATTCGCCGAGATGCGTGGTGAAAGTTCCGACCTGGAGGGGGGAAGACAAGAGAGATGGGGACGTGACTGACGGCTCGTCGGTGCTGTTCTGTTCTCACCGGCACATGATGTCCACACTGCTCAACAGGTTTTTTTGTGCACACATGGAAAGAACATCATGATTCCGAAAAGTCTGTCACTCTGGAATCAGACACTGAGATGCAGTTTCCCACTTTTCTGAGATGATCCATAAGCAAGCAAGCGACTGCGTCTCCCTAAATCTTTTCATACGTTCATACAGTGGGGGTTGAGCCCCTTTTATAACTTTGATAATGCACGTCCATTCACAGCCTTGCCGTGAGTGGAGTGACATCATCATACACAGGCAGGGCTACTGACAGAGGAATGCTAACACTGATTTGACAGCTCAGTTACTCACAAAGCTTCTTAGCTCACTCAGCCATGAGGCCCAACGCTGTTTGCATGGTAATTTCATGCGCACACTTAAGCAGGATATTGGACACTGGAATGTTGTCTTTAGGGCAGCGTTACTCCACAACTGTCCTCGCAAGTGATTGATATTTGACAATGGAAAAAAAGACAAATCGGATATGGAAAATGAGGCCGAGCAGCGTGTGCCCTTTTCCTCGCCGCGTTTCAAAGAGTGGAGGAATTGTTCGACGGCGCATAAACGCACCACGAATCCTGACAACTAGCTCAGACACTGAGCCGCAGCATGATGATGAGCCTGAGAAAACAAAACCTAGCTTAAAAACACCATCGGCTCTGGAAAAAAAAGCTCAGAGAGACTCTAATATGATTACTTTCTACCCAATTAATTCTTCACTGTAAAATCATATGTGAGGAAATCAAACTACTGCCGTATTACCTACAAGTCAAAATAATGACTCAGTCGTATAAATTTGATACGAGCCTGTACAAACCCATCACTCTCTTCATCAGCTATGGAGAAAAGCAGTTTGTTTGTATGTGGAGATCTCAGACTATGAGCTCTGATTCAGAGCATCTCTGACTAAATTCCCCTCCTTGAGACACTGATAATGAACAGGAAGTGTTGACTCAATAATCTCTGCAGTCAAAATAAAAAATCATTTAATCTACGCAAAAAATCACACACTTTTTGTCCTTTGCTCACGCAATAACGGACAGACTGGAATACAGACTCGGCTGAGGTCCATAAATATGAACTTATCTGCTGCGACTTGATGATGCAATGTATGCATTTCTGTTTTAGTAGATTAAAAGTGAAGCTGCCTCTGCATAAAAAAAATCTGATTTGCTCAATTTTTGTGCTTTAGGTTTCACCATTTCTTTAAATCTGCGTCAAAACTTCAGCTTTTCTACAACCACCGCTGCTGTAATCTGAACGTAATGAATGACTTATACAACGTAGAAGGGGTAGATGTTTACCTGCCTCTTGTAAATCACTATCTACAGTGAGTGAGCTTTCTTCAGATGATAATGGTTACGTCTCTCTCTGAGGTTCTCATAGGGTTTTCGCAGCAGTCTGAATAGATAAATGCCTTGTTTTTTTGGGGGGTGTTTTTTTCTGGGCTGAGGTGGCAGAGTTTCAGGGTTTCCCGTCTGGCAGACGTTTGGACAGGCCCAGAAGTTGCTGTTCATCAGCGGGTGCTGAACTGGACCCTACGCTGAGAGGCCTCCGGTCCCTGTCGGCACACCACCGTTTTCTTAAATCCCACTCGGGCCCAAAGAGATCTTGTGGGTGCTGAGTCATCGAAAAGTGCCGCGCAGCTGCGCACCACCTCTGAAGTTAAGCGGCTGGCAGATATGCCGGGAGCCCGATCCTAAACAGAGGTGCGTCATTGGGGAGAAGAATTCATTTCTCAGCACGGGGTTGTCCTTCCACACACTTCTATTATACCAGCCTCACCGCAAACTAACTTTTCCCACGGTGCCAGCAATCCCTAAGATCCCTGCAGGCCTCGGCTGGCAGTCGTCTCTCTTCAGAGCATTCTCCTCTTTTCTGCCCATCACAGCTCGTTCTGAAAAGGCCGACACCTCCTAAACCCTGCCCCCCCCCCCCTCTCCCCCCTTTTTACCAACTGCCCCCTGGGGATAGCTTTGAGTAACTCTGGACCGAAGGGGGAACCTGCTTTTTCCTAGAATGACCCCTTTGTTTTAGGGCTGAATTATACCTCATCCCAACACAATGTGGCCAGGCCGTTAAGCCCCAGTGATCAGAAACAGACACATTTATGACCCAATAGCCTCTGGAATTGTAGCCGTTGTGCTGTCATTCTCAGTGACTGATAGGAGTGTTTTAAAAAAAAAGGAAGCAAACATGTTTGGATGAGTGAGCTGTGCATCAAAGTAGGGCAGAGGGGCAATTAAAGGCTTATTGCCCTGATAATTGTAGGACATCTCAAGACTCAAATTGCTGTGCAAACATGACAATAAATCACTTTATTTGCTTGTTTCCTTTTTTTAAAACTCTGCACTAAATGCAAGTTATCTTTTGGACACAGTGTTTTTCTTCTTCCTGAGGACTGAACGGGAGTAGGATCACCACAGACGCTGAACATTCTGGCTCAGACACACAGAGAGCAGCCGTGCCCTCTGAGTCCAGCGACATCCTGATACTGTACTTGCTGCGCCGATCTAAAATGAGGATTATGACTCAGACGTGCGCTGTGATCGGAATAGGGATTCTCCGAGGCTAGGCCTGCTCTGTCTGTGTGGCTGTGGCCAGCCGGCGACCCCCAACAGAATCTGACTGACGCGGCCGGGGTCAACCCCCTGCTGCTGGATCAGTAACCTCATGTGACCCATGAAGTCATCCCCTTCAACAGTTATCAGATTCTCTCCCATAGGAGTCAGCAAATAAAACGGCAAGAGCACCAGGATCCCCACTTAACACACAAACAGGGAATTGTTTAAAGTTGTGTGAGGACTGCGATGATGTTTATATTTAACTTAAAATAAATGACCTGTTTAAGCCAATGCAAACTGTATGAACAAAAAACCTATCTCATTCAAATAGGAACCTAAAATCAGTGTCTTAAAACTTTTTTCTGGCTATCCAGTTTAAAAAAGTCCACTTGACATGACAAAAAAAACTGAGAAAGGTATCACACGGATGCTTTGAAGAAAGCATCTGGAATAGTCAACAACATAAAAATGTAGAGGGTTCAAGTCTGTCAGATTCCTGCAGCCTGACAAAAACGGAATGTGTCAATTAAATGTGTCACGAGACATTTCACGGGCAAAATCAGCCGTCAATCAGCAGCTCCAGCTTTCAATCTGCAGGGAACCAACCAAAGTCTCATTAAAGATAGGTTAGACAGCCCGCGTGCTCCTCTGTAGTAAGTAAGTAGAGGAAGCATGGCATATAAGGAACCAATGACATGGAGAGCAAACAAAAGTCACTTGGACATCAGCTCCATACTGACAGAGGCATGCAGCCATAACCAAAGTCTTCTAAAGCCAAGAAGGATTTTCCTTTGTTTTTTGTGTGTTTCTAAATGTGTCATTTAAAGAATCCCTGCAGCAGCACAGCCATAATTAATAAGCAAACACATTTTCTCTGAATAGATGTGCCACTGACTGGCCGCAGGTGCATCTTGCTCAACGGTCCCCCGGCAGAGGGGATGCTGGGAGACATATCTCTGTCATCACACCGTTGCGCACTGTCCCGGTTTGGCAGCATCGCCTCATCGTGCCTGAAGTCTCGATGGCACAGAGCGCGTCAACGGAACTCACCAGGCCGGCGCACAGGCTGAGGGCGGCGGCGTGCTCGCTCCGTGCGTTCACGTGCCCGCGGAAGAAGCAGTGGCGCATGTCGCTGCGCTCCGTGCCGCTGCCCCGTTCGGCCCCCAGGTGCGTCACCGTGTAGGACGGGGAGATGAAGCTGGAGTCGGCGCTCAGGTTGAGATGGAAGCGTTCCCCGAACGCGTCGATCCTGTAGTGGACGCGCACGCCCGACAGGTCTTCATTTAAACTCCTGCGCCGGCGCCTGTAGTGCAGCTTGTGCGGGAACGATTCTCCAAAGTCGTTTACGCGCAGCGGGGTGATGATTTCGTACGATGACAGCTGGCTGATGAAGTTTTCTGTGGGGACGGAGGGAGGGGAGACAGGGAAAGGGAGACATGGTGATTCAGATGCCGTATGAATGCAGATGCAGAGACTGACAAGCGTGCAATCCACCGGGCACCAGCCTCAAACACCCCCCCACTCACACACACCATCAGCGGAACCACTTTTTACGCGTAAAAAAACTACCTTGTTTGAGATGCAACCGGTGCTGCTGAGTCTCCCGGACAAGTGCTGACAGATGACACGTTAGTCCAACCAGCCAGATTGCAAACTGCATGATTTCCTCCGAAAAAGAAACACCCCCCCTCCCCTCCCCGGCTGTCCTCTCCAAGGAAGTACCCTCCGTCCCGGCCGAGCGGCCCCCTCCTCTCCCCGGTCCTCTCCCCGGTGCTCTCAGCAACAGGTCTCGGGATCCGCGGAGGCTCTCTGCAGCACAAGTCTTGCAAAGTGCACCGGGCTCATCGCCTTACTGAGCACGCACCCACGAGCCTCCGCAGAGCCCGACCGCCTGTGACACATTCACCCCCCATCCAGCCCCTGACGGGGGAAAACTATAGTAATAATAATAATACTGCCGCCTAATGCAAATTGGAGTCTATGCTAAAGGGGGGATCGGTGCCAAGTCCGCTTTCTTCTTCCCCTCAGCCATCCCTAGAACACCCGAGGCTCTCGACAGCTGCAAAGCAACGCCCCCTCCGGGCCGAGGAGCCAATGGGGAGCGCAGATCCACACATGGGAGCCGGGCGGCTGTAAGCAGGGGAGGAAGAGAGGG
>JABUIW010000072.1:7737575-7767807 GCA_013363375.1 Menidia beryllina
AGAGAGAGAGAGAGAGAGAGAGAGAGAGAGAGAGAGAGACATTGTGGGACAATCAGTGGAAAGAATTACAAAAAATGGGGGAATAAAGATCACTTAACCATCACTTGACCATTACAGAGACCAGCTGCATTAATATGTTGGTCACATTTGACAGTGTTTACAGGCTTAGCAGACTTAATATATAGGATATGGCTTCACAACAAACAAAGTTGTAATATTTACATGTTGGCCTTTTATAGCTAACTTGCAAATGTCAGTAGCTGATCAGAAAATTAGGCATCACTTCATTTTGTTCTTTGTTCGATAGCCACTTTAATTATATGAATCTGTTTTGGGCTGTAAACATGTTCAAATATTAGTATATTATATTCTGTGTGTGTGCACTTGATGCTTAGCAGACATCTTAACTGACTTGGGTGATATTAAAGCAATAGAATTACGTCAGTATGCAGTAATAGAATACTTTTTTTAAATGAATCCACAAGTCAGGTTAGCTCACTAAAAGCTCCTCATTTGAAATGTTTGTGAAAATGTGGCCTGTCAGACATTATCGCAGATCATCTTTAGCACCGATTATTTTTGCCTCTATTTAATGTGCTGCTGCTTTCTTTGGGACTGACACATTTGATGCCGTCAGCTTTTGCTGAAGCGGCTGTTAATTTAAGTGGGTACTCATTTTGTCCAGTGATGGAATTTGTACAATACACAGGAATGAATTTGAAAGAATTATGCTGTAGTGGTCAACTGTCTGTGATTCTGGATATTAGGAAGTGCAGTGAGGACCACGTCCTGGAGGTGTCCTCACATAGAGAACATGCAGACCATGTTCGGTACCTGACGCAGAGGTGTGGCCTGGAGGTTGTCTGCGCCTGCTGCCCCGGTAACCGGAGGAAGAGGAGCTCAGCCACCTGGAGGGAACTCGGAGCACAACCGCCATTCCTTCCGGCCTGGGAACGTTCCCCAGGAAGAGCTTGAGAATGGAGGGACGTCTGGGTTTGTCTCATGTTGCCTCTTCTCCCAATCCTCAAATGAGCAGGAGGAAATGGATGGATTATATGGTGTGATTTTTAAAAAAAAAGGCAATCTGATGCATCCAAAGTTGTGCTGAGTTTGAACGTTTAAGAAGATTTAAAGCAATCAAAGGGGTAACAATGAGCTCAGAGGGCATTCATCACTGTCCTCGACTGGAGCTGGGAGGCTTTTGGCTACGATGCCATTAGCTTCCCATTAATCATTTGAGCTTGTAAAGTCGTACGCATAGTTGATGGATGTTTAACAGGAATCTTGTTTTTCATGTCCCCTGAAGACTGATGTCAAACCATTGTGTGTAATTGGACTCGGTGCGCTCACAGGAAACACTTTGGGTTCCTCTGGCCTCGATTTTTTAAACATTTCGTCTCCCAGTCAAGGCTGTTGCTATTTTAAAATTTCTCTCTCTCAAAAATCAGTCCAAATCTTTATTTCATGCTCTCATTTCAGGTAAAATCACATTGCGGGTTGGCCTCAGTTCACTGATGTGACCCTGTGGCTATGGCTGATTGCTTTAGTATTTGATTTCATCAGACTATGAAGAGAACATTACTGCAGTTTTTGCTAAAGAAAAGAAAAGAAAGTGAAAAGAAACAACACCCTGGAACTGGTTTAACCTTTGGATAAAACCCCTACATTCGCCTATGGGTGAAAATCTTAAAACACAAGTGCACCGCAGGCTTACTGTGGATGTCAGGCTGTCCGGATAGCGAGTGAATCCCAGAGCTCCTGAGATACACTTATTGCTATTTCCAGTGAATTCTCTGCACCGCTACTCTGATGCCTCCCTGATGTGTTATTCATTCAGTCTCCAAGCCTCCTGTGAGGCTTTTCATACCAGCAAACCAATGTCACCAATCTGTCGCTGCTTGTGTGTGTGTGTGTGTGTGTGTATGTGTGTGTGTGCAATGTTCAAAAAGAACCAACTGTTAAAAACACAAACCAGATGTCACAAAGTGATCACTGACTAAAAGAAGTAAACACAGTTTTAAAAGCATTGTGATGCTCTGACCTAAAGCCACTCAGCTTGGTTTGAACTGATTTGATCACAAACTGAAGCCCTTTTTGGAGAAATCGAACATTTTCACTATCTTAGACAGCTACTAGTTTGGAAGTTTGCATTACCTGGGTCAAATTCGTTTTGGCGCCCTAACTTTTACGAAGGGATCTCTACCTTTACAGCGTTAGGTGACCATTCATCTGCCTGACTGTAAGCTAAGGTTAGGGCATTTTAGTCCTAGACGTCCAAATTTTGCATGCCACTGTGAGGACATCTTTCCTTTTTCTTTGTGTGTGTGTGTTAGTGCTAAGGGAATACGAAATTATCAGGCCAACTTTTGGATAAAGATAACAATGAGTCCCAGATGTACTGCTTTCTCAGGCCCTAACAAACGCCACAGGAGGTAAATGGGACCACTGCTTCATGACACATGTGTTGATGCCTCCAGCTATTATTTCAACATCTCTTTACCCACCCATCCACTATATAGGCTTTTTTCATCTATAGTACATCTTAAAGTTAGCTACAGGACTTCTCTGGATAGCTCATTTAGCTGCTCGTGCTACTCATTATGTCCTCACAGATGTCACGCTTAATGGAAAAGACACTCCAATTTCCCCCCAGATGTGCAAAGTCAGGGCAGACTGTTCCACACACATCTCCAATGTTTACCCACTGGTGGGGGCTGATTTAAGGCAGTTTAGATTTTTAAGTGTGCAAGTTGGCGGTACCTCCATGAGCAAAAAGTTTGTTCCTGGTGGTTCCTGTTCACATCATTTGTGCCATTGCTTGTCGTGTAATGACAAAATGGTGTTGATTGTAGTCTGGGTTTTCCTTTTGTCAAACTCACAGGTTTTTTTCTTCTTTGTTCTTAAATCATTTAAGTTTCGAAGCCATGTTGCAAAACTTGAAACATGTTACAAAAACCTTTTATGCAAATGTGATTTTTTCCCATTCCGTAAAACAGAACAGAGGCTCTTCTACTGAAATGTCTGGTTGTTTGTTGTCACAAGTTTGAATTTCCACCCCACCAGCACCATCACCTCTGCTGAACCCCGAAGTTAAGCAGACCTGAGGCCAAAAAGCCAAAACAGCTCCAGAGCCTCTCAGCCTCTAATGATTCGCCGGTTTTAAGCCTCCCAGTCATAACAGAGATCTATTCCTTCTGGCTTTCATCTGGGTATTGTCTTACTGGCTATTCCTTTTAGTCTTGCGAGTTGCTTATTGGATACATATTTGATATGTTCACACTCCTCGAGAGTAGGGGATCGCGACATGTCCTCAGAAAAATGGTGGACCCAGCAACACGGGTCTGCGTCTCATTGCTTTGTGTCTTTTACAAAAAGCGCTCTTAAACTATTGTGCTGCAGGGATGTCGAAACTTCAGTTTAAAAGTGAATTTAAAGAGTCAGCTCCATGTTGTGGTTCCCACCCTCCCCCACCTCTGACCACTCAGGAGGTTCTCATGGTGCGCTGATCAAGGAGCTCGGCCACCTGAAACTTGATTAAGCCGCCCCCCCCATCCCCCACCTGGAAAGACGCTTGTGCCTCCCCCTTATTGGCAAAATGAAGCTTCACGAGAGGCAGGATTCCAAAAGGCCTTTGAATCTCTTTTCCTCGACCCATGTCGTGAGGCGCTATATCTCCTAGCCCTGCGTGTTCTCATTTCTGAACCGTCATATAATGAAAATGCAACACAACAACCTCCTGTTTGTTAAGTTAAATCCCAAAATGATGCTTTAACTGTTACGCAGCGGTGAATGTGAAAAACAGGTGTGAGAATACGTGAGCTTGAGACTGTGTTGAAAAGTACATATCGTGTGTTCAGTGTGTTTGAAGAGCACTCTCTAAGGCAGTAAATGGTTTGTTTCCAAGACTCTGAAACAAGGCTGATTATAACTTAAGCTCATTGTTGAAGGCAGAATCAAGCAGCAAGGACCAGTGCCTTTTCAGTTTGACCAACCTTTCATCTAAATTACTCAATTTTTTAAAGTTGATAAGGACTCACTTAGGTCCCTTTAGCAAAAAAAGGAAGCCCAATATTCACCTTTGCCACAAAATTTTCTTCTTTTTCGTCACCTCTGTTCTTCTTTGGTGCTGAGAGGAGATCTTTTTATATCTATTATCTGATGTATAAATGTCATATTTTCACTATGGCATACTGATGTTTTATGGTCAACTTTTAAATGAGTATTTTTAGACTTTAAGTGGTCGATTCTGAATCTTTGTTGTTGAATATTATCTCGTGATTTAGTCGGGAATCAGAGATCATTAATAATAACAGAGTACTGTTCAGCGTGACTTCCCCAGTGAAACTGAACACCACACAGGTGTTAAACTGCCTCTGTTTTGTCAGTTTGCAGCACTCACTGAGTCAAGAAGTGAAAACCTTTCCCCTGCTGATACAGACTAATGAATAAACAGAGGTAACATAGAAAAGCCCAGTTTCTTTATATTGTTTATTAAGGGCAGAGGCCGTGTGTCCTAAAGCTGTGATGCCATCAAAAGTATATTTGATGTCTCACATGATTGTATCAGTTACACTAAAATAAGGAAACAAATCCTACAGCCAAGCAAAGTGAGGTCATGTTTATTGCTGAAAGTGACTTTAAAAAGACCAGCGACCAAGAGTGTAGTCATAAACCGTAACCAGACATCACACTCATCCCACAGAGTATCCAGAAGGTGCACTTGCTTTTCACACATATGATCTATAAGCTATGGCTCCACTCACAACATTCTGGCTTCATTCTCTGTTATTAGGTTTCCCCAGCAAATTTATGGCCTTCGTTTTTTTATTTTTTTTCTGAAAGCAATCATGCATCCTCAGCATCTTCACAATAGAGTAATATAATATTTCCTCCCTGGATTGAATATTTTCCCCTTTGAAGGCCGTTTCATCCTCACTGAGGATCATCGCGTAAAAGAAGTTGCCAAAACTATATTAAATTAGCCATCTGGTTTGCTCAGGCTCAAATATTTGGCCCGACAACAAGAGAAAACATTGATCTAATGTTTCCCCAACTTCCATCGCAAATAATCTACTGCCCGATGTGCGTGCACATCTCGGCCGAGAGCCGCACGACTCAGGAGCATTCTTCACGTCTCATCAGACCTGCAACCTGACGGCCTCGTCTGCTGAGCGCTGGACTTTTTGTCCTGGCTAACCCTGCCGCGATAAGCTGCAGCGGAGATGTCCGAGACAGCTGCCTGATATTTGAGATATTAGCAGCTGTGAATCCGAAGTGGAAAGTGACTCTTGAGATCTGATAAGAGCCCCATGCGGGGTATCGATATGGGTCCGACTATAGATTGGAAAGGGTCAGCATCCCAGGGAGGGCTGTTTTCATTGAACACGACAAAAGACAGCCCCGGGTTCTGGCTCAAAGGATGGTTCTGTTGTGGATTTACTGAGCCACTGTTCCGACTGAATAGCCAGCCAGTTTCTGTAAGTCTCAGAGCTGAGGTTTGAGAACCCAAACAGAAGTGGCTCTGCACGAATGACAGCCAGCGCAACGATAAAGATATGTTCATTTACACTATAAATAGATTTTAAGACCAAGATTAATGGTGTCATTTCTATTGCATTGTGACTAAAAACACAGACAACAGGAGTGAACTCACAGCAGTGGAGAGAGAAATATGTGAGTTCTTTACATATTGTATTGACTTGATATAGACTTATGGTGCAAATTAAAACCTTCGTACACTTAGGGAGATATTTCGTCTCTCCTCCCAGAGCTGGTTTGAGAGCTGTCGCTGCTCGTTCTTGTGTTCAAGTGCCGTAAACTTTCTCCTACCAAAGTAATTTTACTACTGTGATGTAAAGCATCACAGCTATATCTTACTGGTGGTGGAAAGGGGAGTTCATTAGATGAGTGGGAACATTCAAGGAAAGAAAAAGGGGGAAAGCCACACAGAAGTCACACCGTTGGAAAAATGTGTCTCCTCACTTCTGTTTTACTCTGAAACACTTAGATGAAACCATCATCTCTCTTGCTGGTTGGGTTGACAGCTCAGAAATGAGGAAATATTTGGTGATTTATACTTATTTTTCCTATGGAAATGCAATCTTGAGTTCAATTTAGAAAATAACATCCATTTCTGAGCCTACTTGGTCAGAGATGTAAAATCAAGGTAATGACGGAAATTAAACAGTATTTTAATACCTCAATATATCAACATCTGCCTTGAAATAAGCCATGCCAAAGCTTCTCTCACGTCTCTTATCAATGCTGGAGAGCAAATTTCACCCCATCTTGCATCTGCAGCATATCTGAGACACAAGAAGCACCTAAATGAAATCTGAGCAACACTAAAGAATAAGTAAAGGAGTAAAAGTTCAAGCAAGACTACACAGATTTGCTTTCATTGCATATTTCATATAATCAATCGCTTCATGAAGCAGCCCCTTATTTGAATAATATCTTGATGAATGGCACAATTTCCATCCTTGATTTGCCGGCAGTCAGAAACGGTTTGTGGGAAAGGCTAAAAATAGACTGTTCTGCCTGAAATGCCCAAACTTGTGTTTTCACGTAACTGCTCGGATTAAACAAATGAGAATCAGTTTGTTGGCAAGCTAGGTCTTTTGGAGGTGGGTTTTTATAACTGTGGGGAGACCGAGGTGAACTTTCCCCTGTGATTTTAAGATAAACTGGTAACTAGGTAATTGCCCCCAGCCCCAAACTCTGCACAAAACCACAATCAGCCATCTCATCTACATCTGGGACAGACGGCGTGTTTCCTGGACGGTAAGGCCACTCTCACCTTGCTCTTCATCGTTTCCCTCAACTTTTTGTCTGTTATGGGCCTACTCTTTCCCTGCCTTTGCTTTCAGCAGCCTCTGGTTTTAGGTCAGAGTTAAGACGTGATGGCCAGATGCCCCAGAGCTAAGAGAGAAATCACTCCATTTGCTCTCTGCCTAATGACTCTGTGCCTCCAGGTGACATCTGTTCTGTTTATACACACAGAAATACACCCACTCACACTTGCATAGATCCTTATATTTCCTGCCCCATTGGCACTTACACATGGTTTGGAATCAGCAGGCATCAGCTTTCACATCAGTACCGTGGAGATTTGCTGAGTTTTCCCATTTCACAGTGCTTTTTAAGCAAAAACCAAGCTACCCCATTAGCCTCGGCAAGTATACACACATCGTCTCAGTTTCATAAAAGTCATTTTTACAGGTTTGAAACGAGATGGCGAAGTTACGGGACAAGGTAATAGGTCCCAGGGAGTCACAGGCGGGACAGCTGCTGCACTATTTGTGCCCAGTTCCCAAAATAACAGTGAGGTCTTCAGGGTGGAAATAGAAAACAGCACGCTGAGGGAGTCTGCTTTGAGGATTCACTTCTTTCATTACGGGTGTCCAAAAGATGAGCATCCTGGGTGCACGCAGGGTAACCTGAGAGTAATAGTACACACATGCGGTGTTTAAATATAAATTAAATGAATGCTTCACTGATCTTAGGCATCACTGTGAAGTGTTTTATTACTCCCAGTTTTACTACTGTAAGCTAACTGATTTGACTTTTCGTCTAATTCCAAAATGCCCTAAAACTGGGAACGCAGCAAGTTGTCATCTGGTTGGTGCAGCTGGTACTTTTATTATATCTGTCGTTTTCTTGGTAACAGTTAAACTGTGATGTTAATATGTATACCGAACATGACAGAATTGTTATATTTCTTTTTACTAGTATATTCATCATTATCATAGATTGGAAGTCAAGCTGGACTTAGAAGAGATAGCACCACTGGCTATGACGTATTGGTGCTATAAAGTAGAAGAAGAGACATGAAGGTCTGACAGAATTTAACTTTCAGAGGCCTTGTCGACATGTTTTTGTGCACACAGACTCGTTGGCTTTTCTTTTTGTATTCGAACATCATACATCTCATTCTCATTCCTTTTTTTTGTTAAAGCTAAAACAGGAACAGACAGCCCGCCTCGAGCTGAGAGCTGCATGAATGCTTTCCATCACACTTTACACGTGTTCTGTATGTCTAAAATTGAGTTAGTTTTGTGTAAGACACGAGGAAGATCGTGTCATTAGGTGTTCTCTTGGGGACAATAACTCTTCCCTGCTTTTTGATTCCTTTAGCACAGTTTAACAAGAAAAAATTAGCTTGACTTCTTTCTACTCAGTGATCATCTTTACTGTCCAGAGGTGAATAGCAGCTTTGATTGTTTTATTTGATATGGTGACCTCTATTGATAAAGAATCTGGACTGTATCAAAGGTCTTCCAAAATTTTTGCCCACATCTAATATTTTCTGGAAGAAGATTTACAGACCAAAACTATTTTAGCTGGAAATTATTTGCTTCAAAAACTATTCTTATAATATCTCCAAATCCCGAGGAGAAGTATAACAATAATCCTACTAAGAGACCTTCGATGAATATGGGTGTGTTCCAATTACAGTGTGATCTCACGACTGATCATAACATTCAGTTTACACCACTGATGGCATTTTCCAGCTTCTGCTGTAAAAACATTTACACTGACATGGACACTCATGATGTCAACAGCTGCCACTCTGGGCCACGACAAAAACGTAATGAGAGGTGGAAGAAGGTGTTAAGTGTCTGGGTGGCATTAAACATTCTGTCCTTCCAGTTCCAGGTTACTGGTTCAAATCCCATCCTACAAAATCTTTTTTATCATTTCTACAACTGCTGTACCTAAATTCTCTTCTTTTCTATTTCTCTCCAATGGACAAATAGTTAAGATTAGGGGTTAAATTAACATGATTAGGTTTAGAATTCATTTGAAGAATTTCAGAAATATTTCTGAGATCATAAAGGGGTTAAATGTCATGTGCTTTACACTTTACTTGTCATCTCACAGCATTTCCTGTCATGTGACAGTTACATATTAAACATAAAAAACTGTTATGTCATAATTATTAGGGTAAGACTGTGAAACTACTATGTACTGAATGAACAGATAGCTGGTGTGTCTGGGTTGCTGACTTTCAAATAAAAGGCTTTATTCTTCCTTTCTTACTCGTGTCACGAAACTTCCTGAAGGATTCTCACTGCACGGAGATCTGCTGGTGTGTGTTTCAGTCGGGGGAATCCTCTGGCACCGACCACATGACCTTTTCCAGCTTCAACAGACTACTCAGTTAGCAGCTACAGCAGCTTAGTAGCAGAAACAGCTCCATCGCATGCCTGCTATCAACTACCACAACAACACTGTTAAATGCACCAGCATTGAAACTGGACAGGCTAAAATTGACATTGTCATTCAAATTCCCACCGTCAATTTCGAGCTGAAATGTGAGTGTTTTCGCCCCGGTCAGATTCAAATAGTTGGACATAGTGCTGATCTCCAGAAATGGCAAAGAGTGTTATTTCCCCACCACCTGGAGTAAAAAGTTACTGTCGCTGTCTAAATATACTCCTCTTCATGGCTCAGAGCAAAAACAGCCTAGGAGTATTTTAAAGTCCCTTTGAGGTCAGTCTCAAACATTTGAGTCACTTTAATATTCACTCTTTTCATTTAATTTCATTACATTACTTTGGCTCAAGCCATTTACTGCCCATCAGCATGGGACTTAAAAGTAACACTGGATATAAAAATGAACATTCAAGGGTCTATGGAGGTAAAAAAAAATCATATTATAATGTGAAGCTGCAAATTGTCTAGCTTAAAACACAGCAGCTGCCAAACTGCAGGACTTCTGAAGGTTGAAATAAAGAGACGGGAGCCTAGAATGAAATAAAGTAATTTTGTTGTTCAGGTGTAATAGAAAAAAACACCCAGCGGAGTTCTCCACTACCTCGGCTAAAATAAGTAAAAAATAAATTGTTGAAGTTTGGAAACACTGCTAAGATGTGTGTCTCTAGGTTTTAGTGGTGGGTTTCTGACCCTGGCGAAATGCAGACTCTGTTTGATGTCTGTTTGACTCCGCTCTGTCAGAGGGGCTTTTCAGAGTGTCCTATGATGAAAGCCTTGTACCCTCAGAGTGAAACAAGGCAGATCTCTGCTGTTCAGGAGCCCCCCCCCATCACAGATAAACTGGCCTCGGAGATACTAGCGCATCTAAAATTAGTGTTGTCAGAACGCTTCATGATAAGACAGCTTAAGGTTTCACACTCTTCATTGATTGTCACTTTGATCTGGAGCCATCACTGCCCTGCCAGAACAGTCACTGAGAAAACAGTATCAAGATTTTTTGTACATTCCTGTAATGCTTTTTTATAGAGTAAGTTGTGAGTGTGTGAACAGGGAAGACTCCTGGTTCATGTCATGACAAAATATCAAATTTAGTCACATTAATTAGAAAATTATTCATTTTTATTGTGGTAAAACTTTCTTTGGCCCTCGTGAATCTCCACGCCTTTCCAACACTTTTCAGATTTTTTCAAAATATATTTCTAACTCTCTTTGCACTATTCTCATAATGACCAAATTATTCTTTTTTTTGCATCTTGCAGTGTAAATTTGCAGACTTCTTCAAATGAGCTGTTTAATTATATCCATGTCATTATTCATGTCAATACTTCTGTTCTATATTTTTGCATTTTAAAGCAAAGCGAAGTATCTTTACAACTGTGTAATTACCATGTGCAAAATATATATATTGATTTTAGTTTTGTTCATTTTACAAAGCATGACCTGTGGAATAGGAGAAATAACTGCATCTCCACTGTGTCTGACGCTACTATTGCCTACACAGCTCCAACAAGTCCTCAGTCTGAAGATCTAATCTTTATAGACTGAAGACACCAGGTCCGTTATTGAATTTAGTCAAGCTTTGCCTTGCATGGATTACACACATAAGACATTACATTCTCAGAGGCAGGAATAAAAGAACCATTTCTCTTGATATACATGACCCACATCACTAAATTGTAACCTATTTTGTGAATTCATCATTTGAGAATAAAGCTAAGTCTATCCCTCAAGACAATTCCAAACAGACGTCCTGACACTGCGAATAAACTGGGAGAAAGAACTCACGGGGCTGGTTCAAATCCAGTGGCATGAGTCCATGAAGTGGTGCTCAGAAACAGGGTAATGTTTGGGGGATTAGCCTGAGGCCAGGTGGTCTCAATTTATCCCTCGACCCCCTACCCACACAGGGAGGTTCGGGCTGTTGCGAGACCTTGTCACATGGTCATCACAGCTTCCACCCAGATCTGATCATCTTTTTTCATTCTAATTTTTTATCATAACGAGAAATAGATAGATATTTTAAGTCCATCAGTGATGTCAATAATTCCGGGTCCAAAGCCAGGTCAAACACATCTAAATGAGTTCTCCTCTATTCATCATTCCAGTGCCTTAAAGAGATGTCTCAGCTATTGTCCCTCTGCTTCCTTAAGTCTGGAGTTGTGTAAACAGGTCTAAATGGCAGGGAAGCTGCTGAGGATCTGAGGGAAACGCTGATCAAAGGCCCCTTCGCATGCAGCCGGTGTGAGCGTCCTTCTGCTTTTCAGCAGCCTGTGTTTGCAAAACACGAACTTCAGAAAGCACGCTCACCTAAACGCCTCGCCTGAACTCCCTCGGCTGGACCGAGGACACCACACATCTTAAATAAGTTTAAAAGGCCAAGGTTCAGATGCCATTTTCAGGAGGTCTCATGGCTTAAGATAACATCACTGAAGAAATACTCCGACCGAACTCTCAATCTGAGATTCCGAGGCACGTTATATGAGCCGATTCTCTATCTTTAACAAGCAAAGACGGAGGGAAACAAAAGCGGGAAGAGTGACAGATAAATGCTGACATGGAGGGATTAAAACAACTTCCCTGAGTAGAAAAGTTGGCCTTTGAGAATGTCCTTGACAGCAAAGAAATCGGGAAAAGCAAATGCAATCTCAGGAAGTCCCACCTCTGGAGTGGTTTGCAGATTATTGTTGGAGGTGACATTGCATAAGAGCTCTTCTGGGCTGAGCTCGGCTTGCATGCAGCCCGGTCCCGGGGGTAAAAGGGACCACCCATTATCCTCCTGTGAGGAAATGCCCATTCAGCCCCCGCGCCTATTCACAGACCTGCCTGTCTCTCTGGGCTTGCTCCTGGTCATGAATTGTGGCTGTGGCAGTGGGTGAAGAGGAGGGGGCGGCGGAGTTCCCAAAAGACGGCGGTCTGGGGAATGAAGTCCGGTCGGTGTGGAGCTCGGTGCGAGTCGGAGTCAAGGGGGGAAACTGCAGGAGAGCGGGCTTTGATTCGCCACTCAGCTCCACAGCCCTGACCCGGAACAATCGGCCAGAACTCCGGGGGCGAGAGGAGAGGTTAGCGGCGGGGTGGGCGCATGTTGTGCCTGATGATGACAGTGACATTGACAATGACAGGGAGACAATGTGGCAGCAGGCAGCTGTGTGGGAGGTGACAGGGAGGTGAAGAGAGAGGGTGAATTTTTAAGGGTGCCGCCAAAAGGGTTGTTGGGGCTGGTGTTTTTGAATGAGACAGAAAAGCTGTATTTTTAGCAAATAACAACTGTTAACCATGAAAATTTGGAGTGGAATTCTAAGGGCGTGTGTGTGTTGGTTATCTTTTTAATAAAGACTAAGGCAGAATTCCAAAGGAGAAGGGAGAAGAAAAGTCCATCATCAGTGCTTTCAGTTACTGCTACCCATCAATATGGGTTATGAATGCTAAACTAAACTCTCTTAATTCAATTTTCAATTCAATTGGATTTATATAGCGCCAAATCACAGCAACAGTTATCTCACAGCACTTTCCAAACAGATCAGGTCAGACCCTACTCTGAAGTTATTTACAGAAGCCTAACAATTCCCACTCTGGATATGGATACAAATTTTTGGTCTCCAAAATTAGTTTATCCACAAACTAGAATATAACCCGAATATCTCCTTTGGACGTAAAGACCAAGTTGAAGATTATTGGTCAATTCTGCACAAGCACCTCCTACTACCTGTTAAGCACAGTGGTGGAGGGGTAATGGTATGTGCTTGTTTTACAGTCGCAGGGACTGCGCACCTTATAATCATCGAGGCCACCATAAACTGCTCTGTATAGCAAAGTACTCTTCAGGAAAATGTATTTGTTGGAGAGTGACGCCGCACACGGTTGTAACTGTGTAATATTATTCAGGATGTTGTTCATCTGAAGTTTTACTAATAAAACTCTTGATCTGTTTATTGTAATTGATAGTAAATCTAAGGATTTACTATCAGTTTAAAATCCTTAGATTTCCTTAGTAAGTCCTTAGATTTACTATCAGTTTAGATCAACTACACCAAGCTGTCTCCACTCTGGATATGCTGGTGTGCTATTGCTTGTCTTGTTCCAAATATCAGATTGAAGTAAATCGGGACAGAGCCCTCCTGATTGAGCCTCACGTGTTTGTTTAATGTTCTACACCCCACATCCAGGAATGTGGCTCACGTTATGGGAAGCTGCACTGCTCTGCTGTCAGTTCGCAAATGTATTCAGATAATGTGCGATGAAGGGAATGACCTGATCTTTTGGCAATTCATCAGTTGCCCAAACCGCTCAGATATAGTGACACTCAAGCGCACCCCAGTGCTGCCACTGCGTTTGAAACAGTTTACGGGGCAACCCCCAAGAATTGAATTTCCCCTTTACAGATTAGCAAGTTGAGCAAGTTAAGATTTCCTTCCCCTTCAACACCTGGCACGCAGCCAAGTTCGGTGCAGGTTTGTGTTACAGCTCATGCAGCTGGGAGTGCAGTAGGCCAAATGGCCTGTCAATCTGGGCTCGCTTCCACAATCAATACAAAAGCAGGAACTGGTGCCAAGCTGGGGAAGCAACCATAAATTCCCAAAGAGGTGTACGACATGGGTTTAATCAAAGCAAGAAATCTCAGGGGAAAAAAACGTATTTTTCCCCCTTCCAATGGATTTTTATTCACTTTACTGAAGATACTTGACTTTGGATGTTTAGATATTTGAAAAGTCTGTCTTGCAATGATAGTTGAGTGCTGTATCAGAAAGACAATTTTCAGAACATGTTTAAAAGCCCCAGAGGAGGACAGGATCCTCTTTTTCACAGGATTTAGGCTGACACTTGAGAGGGTGACTGACACTTTAGTAGGACTAAGCAACAAGAGGGGACACGTTCCCACTAACAGCCTTAAAGTTTGTAATTACATTAAACACAGTCAGAAATCTAGTTGCAATGTATTCGAATACATGTTCACAGGGACAAAGTGCACAACACATGCAAACTGCTGGAGAAAACCTGCTCACAGCCACAACAACATGACGCAGGGTCAACAAGTGCATGTGAAATAATGTTGAGCGTGGCATCTTTGACACAACACACTGGCACAGCACAGAGACCCTGTTTTAAAATAACCAGTCTCATCCCTAAAGAGACTCCCAACCCACTACACCTCCCTTCTCCTTGAGCCTGATGGGGCCCAGTGAAGGAGCCCCCCAGAATGCTGATAACTCCCCCCACTATTCACCAGCTCTCCGGTTCATATTTTTGTGGAGGTCCATTGACTTTCTCCTTTTCAGTCTCCCTTTAATCCCTGGGTCTGTGTCCTCAGTGGTTCTCCACAGAGGGGCCATTATTCGGGGCCTTATTACTGCGCCCCTCGCGGCTTATCTCCTTCCTGGTGACAGTCTTTTCAAGCCTCTCCCTAATGACCTGGGGAAGCTCACATGCTCAACTTCCCAGGGCTGCTGGGCCTCGCTGATGTCAGAGGGGTTGGCCCCCACGCCGGGACTCCTGGTCCTGTCAAAGAAAAAGAGGCAGACAAGCTCCCACTTTCTTTGCTTTGCACGACTTCGTCTTTTCCCTGTGCAGGTGACCAAGTCACGCCTCGGATACAGAACTCCTTCATCAAACCGGGGCAGAGAGGAGTCCGCCTCGCCGCCATTAAAATGAGCTCAGAACCTCGGCTCTTCAGAAGGAGGTGCCAGAGTCTGTTTGGCTGATTTGGTACCCTTGCCTTCAGGATGAAGTTTGCATTGAGTTTACTAACATCAGGAAGATATCAGCTGTTTCAGCAAAGCAGAGAAGCTCAAGATGCAACGCCGTCATTTAAGAGATCCAAACCTCATGTTGATATTCGTAAAGTGGTCCGCTGGCACACACTATTCTACATTCTGCATTCTCAAGCCTTGATTAAAAGTCTGCTAAAGCCAACCATTCATCTTTGTCAAGTCTAGCGAGGGGGTTGAACGTTTTTTTTTTTTTTTTCCTTTCTGCGGACGTTTTCTTTTCCCACTAAATCAAAAGAATGGAACTCCAGCCGAGAACTCATGCTAGATTGCCTGAAACTCAATTCAGCGTGTCCACAACACCGCGTCGCAATGTACAGCAGCGTCATGCAAGGAGGCCATTGAAGTACGGGAAACTCCAGCTGTTTGGAACTCAGCTTGCTAGTTCATTTCATTTTGATTTACATCGAGGCTTCAGGAGGCGGTTGGGAGGAGTGAACTCTCTTTTCGGGAACTGGGAGAACATGGTGTCCTACTGCTGCAGGTCCTAATTATCATCTCCCTCTCCCTGCCAACCTCTGTTTTCCCTGTCTTTAGGGGGAATAACTGAACATGGCGGGATGTTATGCTTTCAAGTCAAACTGCCCCCCCCCCCACACCAATAAAACAATAAGCTCGCAACAATTCGGCCATCAGAGCAGCTACAGCACTTTAGTAAGGTGGTAGTTGTGCGGACAGGTGTCCTCTTGCCTCCTCATATGGCACGCAGGCCCATCCCCCTCGGGCCACTGGGGAAACAACAGTGTTTCGTGTTAGAGTCTCTAAATCATAAACCGTTTAAGACTTTGGGAAACGTGCTGAAGTGGGCCAATTAGGACAGTAATGGCTTTAGAGAAGCTATTTACAGGACAAAGAGCAGGAGCCGTGCAGGGAAAGCCCTGGAGGAGATAATCGAGTCGACTTTTTGGCTTTCACTGCATCCCCCTCTTTTTCTTTCTCCCATCTTTCTTCTTGGACATTTTCACAGCTGTAAAAAAAAGCCTCCCAGAGGAATTCGCGGGGTCTATATCCAATTTAGAAAGAATAAAAGCAAAACTCTGTTTCATATACCTTGAAAAGAAGAAGCCTTTCGGGTGAGAGGTCAAACGTCTTCAACATCCAAGAAGAATTCCTATTTGCTTTACTCAAGCTCTTAGGATTACTGCTCTGGAAGATTGGGAATTCACACCATCAATTCCATAAATGTGGGTTGGATTTCTGGGACTAAGACCTTAAATCAGATACACTGATTGCAGAAAATCTGCATTAAAGCGAAATAGTTTTTATTATCTCTGTAACCCATGCAGTGCTGCGCTTCCTGGGGTATTTGAAAAAGAAACATCTGCAACTTTTTCCCCCTTACTTCCTCTAGAGATAATGCTGCCAGCTAATAGTAAGGAATCATTTATACTTCCAACAGGTTTTTTCGTAAATATCTAAGATGGCAATCTCTCCCTGAGCTGTTATTATCAGACAAGAAATAAACTGAAAAAAAGCCACTGAGGACAATAAAAGAAAGAAGCAACTGTTCAGTCTTTGCTTTAGTCAGACGGTGGACAAACTAAGCTGTCCCTTGACAAGGTAAAGAAAACAAAAAACTCAAACATCCTCTCTTACTGACTGTTTATCTCTGGCAGTTCTCCGAAAACCAAACAGAGGTGGTTTAAAAGTGCTTTCATACCGGCAGCAGGCCGACATCGTGGATTCAGCTGCATTCACAGCGTTTACAATGCAAGCTTTTATTCACCAGTCTAAAAGAAGAGTAACAAGTTCTGCATCAGATTTCAGCTCCTAACCACGTATCCAGCAGAGAAAAGCAACACATTCAGCCTCGAATGTGCAGTTCAAAGACATTTATGAAACCTGGCGCATTCATATTCCCTGCAAATCCCGGCACAGATATTTCTGAATTGAAAGACGCAACAAAGGGGAAGATATTATGGAATTATTGTTTCTTTTGTGTGTGAGTCAATACCAGCTCGGAAAATGAATGTTTCTCTGGAAAGTTTTTCATTGTGCATCCCCTAGGTTTGATATGTATTCCTCCTAAAGATGTTCAGGTTTTCACTTTCATAAACCCCCCTCCTGCTCTGCTGAAATATATTTTCTGTTGTCATATATACCAAGGAGCACACACCTTAAACTTTCCCCCAGCCAAACTGAATCCAGGACACCTGAGGTATAAACTGTGGTCAATGTTCCAGCACAAGTTACAGAAAGAAAGTGTATGTCTAGCTAATACTTCATCTGACATGCTGAGTGTTTCAATCAAGAGGAATTAACTTGTTAAGTTGAATGAAGAGAATATAGAAAGCATAAAAAACAGCCTTATTTTGGAAAAAGCAAGGTAATAGTAAGTCTGCAGATATTAGATCAACTTTAAAAACGGAAATATTTTTTTCTCTGTAGTAATTACCTCTTTAAGTCCAAAGAGAACATATTAGCTCATTTTATTTTGCTCCATGGCACTCGAGTTTGTTTAGTTTTTTTGCCCTTAAGGAGCTTAATTAAACTTTGTTACCTACAAAGTGAACATGAGCATCATTCTAAAACAGAAAAACGTCCATTTCCATTTGAAATTTTTTCACAATCTCCAAGGTTTTTTTTCTCCATTAAAGATACCAAGTTTCAAATGTTCCAACAATTTAAAGCCGTTTTTCTCCCACAGATATACACAATAGCTGTGGAATCTGGAAAGCCTTTCAGAGCAGCCCGCTGGTGCCCTTTGACCTTTTGCTTTAAGTTTTCATTGGGGCTTTTAGCCACACCTAAGCCCACTGTTAATTACCCCCAAACAGTCAGGCCAGGTCACTCAGGTGAGAGAAGAATGTGCAGGTAGGGAGGTAAACTGAGACCGCAAATGCACCAGATTAAGCTCAGAGAAAATCCAGAGGCAGAAAAAATAATTAACAGCAACTCAAAGCTGCAACAGCAGAGCAGCTCTGTGCTGATTGCTGAGACTGTGCAACGGGCCATCCAACCGAATTACAATGCATGAAGTAGTGGAATCGTTCTAGTTGAATGAAAGAAAAGCAAAAATGTAAGTAATGTCATCGGCAGATTTAATCTAAGCGACACTGAGGCATAAGTCCAACATTTTCCATTTAAAATCCCATTTCCCAGCATCTGCACTGACATTTTTATGGCGATGCTCAAAAATACTTTCTGAATTAAAGTAAAAAAAAAAAGAGCTTTACATGAGAAAAACCAAATGTTAGGGGCATATTAAGTGGCTTTGGTTTCCTTCTCCAGATTTAGATATTCTCTAAACGTGGTAAACATTGTAAGCTTTTAATTGCATTCGTTATGAAGAGCCAGATGAAGCACAAAAGTGTGATCTATTTTCAGTCAATAGGGACAGCATCTTCAGACTGCAAATAAATGAAGTCATTGTACGGCATTGTTTCAGCTTAATCCTGATAAGTCTGCCGTTCATCCTGAGATCAGACACAAGTGTTTTGGAGCCTGGGACAAACTTTACCCGTGTGTGTTTGGATCTTAGAAAAAGAAAAAGCTGAGCTAAAAAAAACTCCGGGTCTTTGTTTCTGGGAGTGAACAACTGGCATCAGGGAAAACGGGTTACAGAGGGGGTTCTGATTATAATGGAAAGTGTTTTGACATCCAGGTTTAAGCTATTATTTGGATTTAGATAAGAGGGGAATTCCTTCCAATGTGAGGTAAAAATAAACAAAACAGGAGTTTGCAAATGATTCCACCAACATCAGAAGCTCCACTGTGTCCTCGGGGCAGCTGTGGCAAACTCACATTACATCATGGATGTAACCACACATGGAACAATGGAAAAATGCATGTTGCTACAGCACTGCAGAGCCCTGCAGCCTCCCTGCAGGGTCAGAATCAGGGCACCCAAGGTTTACGGCGTCAAATAAAAGTATAGCTCTGCGAGGGTATGTGCTGTAATGGAATGAATATATGGCTGTGAGATAAAGTACTTTGACGTTGGATCAACTGTGACTGAACATGTTCCACATCCTCCGCGTGAATCAGAAATGGTAGGGCAAAAAGCAATGTGTAATCATGGCCTGGGAGGAACTAGGTCACTTTTTCTCCAAACACAAGTGGAGACAAATATAAACCGCATAGAGGAAAAAGCTCTGGGTTTCAACTTGCAGATGCACAGATGCACAAACGGAGCTCGGCGAAAAACAAATACTGAAAACTGAAGTCATGGACAGAGTTGTGTTTGGACTGAAAACAAAATGAGAGAATTGGCTATGAAGTGTGTTTGGCTTTGTAGCAGAGGACCATAATCAAATACTTAACAGTTTACTTGCCAATTTAGATGCTTTTTCTTCATGTCAAACATTAACAGTGAGTGATTTTCAGAATTATGCAAAAGGAAACCATGAATTGAGTTTCATTTGGTGACCCACTCATATTCAATAAATTCATTAACAGTAGTGAAAAAACTGTGACTCAATAGAAAATATTGTCTTTGGTTTGTATTCTTTACCCATATTTTTGACTCTCCTATCTTGCCTGAATATTGCTAAGCTGGTACAGATGGGGACCAAGCATGATCCACAGCCTCTAACCATCCCATGAAATCCCCACACTGTTCCACACAGATGTTTATTTCCGGAGTGGGCTGCGTCCGAACTGAGTAGAAGCATACATGCTAAACCACCAACTCTATCACGCTTAAAATTTATGACCAATAAAGATCTGGTGAGGATCTCTCTGTATCAGTTAACTCTAGCAGCTGTCTGAACAACTTCAATTTGTCTTCCTTCTCCCCGAGGACCTCTTTTGTGTTTAATGGCATGAATACAGCTTTACAACTGCCATTACCCATTTCCAGGTTTGATGGTGCACAACAGTCGCCTTGAGAAAAACTGTGGTGTGAGGCTCTTGTTGTCTACGGACATAGCATCTCGTTCTGGATGAAAAATAGACTTTAAGTCTCATCGTTCACCTTTCCTCCCCACTCTGACCAAATGGGCTCCACGAATCACTGACTGACTGACAAACATTTGCTTGATAGATTAACCTAAGGAGCTATGATTTCTTAACATATCTATAAATATGTGCATGTGCTTCACATTAAATGAAAATAAAAGTAATTTGGCACATCTCTTTTTTTGTGTTCTCAAAGCGACACATTGAAAAAAAGTAAGGCATGGAATAAAAAACTGTAAAACTCCAAGCTAAAACATGCTGCTAATACAGCTTGGTAACAGCTTTTTCTATGTTCACTACAACAGGTGTTTGCCAAAAACCAGTAGCAAGACGATATGCAAGAAAGCTATTCTAAAATAGTTGTGAGAACCTATGCAACCGAAACCGATATTTCAGAATACAAGAGAAACGGAGAAGGGTCTGAAATCACATTTCTGATGGGCTTTACAAACAATCAATGTTATTGATCTTGAGAAGTTTCTCTAATCAACCTGACCTTTGCTTTTCTCCCCCTTTGCAATCGTCCCAGCAGTAATGAAAAAAATCTAAGAAAAGCAGGTGACCAGTGTGTAAGAAGTGAGCAAACAGTGTTATCCAGCCTTCCTCCATGACCTGGCGGCATGTGTGTGATAGCATCTGTGATCTATCAATGACAGACGGGGTGTGGCTGGTTGATTCAAGGGTTAGGGATGCTTGTGACTGTTTGTACATGTGGGTGATGGGTGTGGGGTAGTTGGTGGTCAGACTCTTAGGTGGGTTTGCTGCACAAACACTCGAGGTGATCTATCAGGAAGGGAGCTATGACAAATGGCTCTAGCGTCAGTTTCTTTTATGCGTGACATTTCCTGACAATGAAAGAAACGCAAAACTACATGACAATATTTTGTAGAAGAGCAAGTAACATCATAAAAGAATAACCAGTTAGTTAGGGTCAAATTTTGCCAGGTGGCACAATTATGTTCCTCCATTTTCACACTAATATATCCACTATGTCATAATGCATCTCGCTGCAACATAGTTGATACTTCATGAACTCTCCGTTTGCATAAAAGCAGCCTCCCGATTAAGCATTTAATCCCACCTGGGAAGATATTTTTCTTTTTATTGAAATACAGGAGATATATCCCATATTAGAAATAGGAAGATAGCTATAACCAGGATTCCTTAAACAGAACTATAACAGCTCTTGCAAGAGGATTTTTACTCTACTTGATAACCCAACCGTTCCCTTCTTTGTGGAGATTCCGTGTTATGTGATGGTCAAAGACACAGGGACAACCTGACAAGCATTCTGGAAGCTTCACAAACAACCCTACATGTATTAGTGTGAGCATGCCGACACACGCGTGGCCTGGCATAGAGACAGGCGACAGAGAGGTGGAAATGGACTTAATCTGCACAATCGTGATAGCTGTGCCGTAACGCCTTCAGCATTGGTGTCCCTAAAAATAAAGATGCTAAAAAAACACAACTCAATCTATTTCTAATAAGATAAGATGAACTAATCCGACCAAACAAGCAATGACGCGCACAGTCACTTCCCTCACAGGAACAGGTTTCATTCTCATCCACTGACTGTCCTAATTATCTCAGGCCTGTAATCCATGGGACCGTTTCCTCGCTGAGCTACAGTGTGTACGGAATCAGCCTGACACTCGTCTTCAGCGACCACTTCTGCTTCGGCTTTTGATCTACTCTTCAATTACACCATGTAGCAATCATCTCACATCCCAAAGATGGTGATTGAAGTTAAAAGGACCCACACCGATAGTTTACACTGGGCCATGTTACACGGCCACATTTTTAAAAGACTAGTTTTAAGGCTGTTTGCTGCTTTGTTATTTTTGGCTCTTAAGAGTCAATTGTAGATATTTCTTTTTCCCCCTTCTGACAATGCTGCCTTCGCTGATCTACATAGGCAGAGATAAAGAGAGGTACGTATTTAAGTTTATGGTGACACGCTGAAATTTACATGACAGCCAAGTACTCAAGAATGGGGCCCCTGTTTAGAACATCCACAAACCTTCCTTTATGTGCCAGGTTTTTCCGACAGTGCAAAGGTGATGCATGAGTGACTTGGAATCTGTTGAAAAACTTAAACCTTTTCCTGAAGGAAACACAAGAGGGGTTTAACATACAAGACGGGATTAGCACCTCTGGTTGTCTTCCGTGAGGCTTATGAAACAAGTATCCGGCAAATTGTTCCAGCATTCAGTTTTAGTGGAAACTTCGGGGGTTTTCTTACAATAGATAGCCTTCTTTGGAGTTTTGGTGAACATGTTTTCTTTTGAAAGTCAGTATGACAGTTTCATTTAAAAAAAAAAAACTGTTCATGTTTCATCAAAAGTTTGGGTTGATTTTTTTAAACCTTTGTTGGTTGAAGAGACACCATGTAAAATACACCAACCCTTACTTGACACTTTTCTCATATATATTCAATTATCAAGTCAGAGCTCATGTAGGTAGGTGGCTTAAGTACCCATGAGATAAGTAACATACTTACTAGAGTACATCATACCTTTCTCCCATCTTTTTCTGCTCGAGGGGCACAGAGATCAACATAGAACTTCTGTATTTGCCGAATGTAAACAGGAGACATTACAACAGATTATTCTTTGATTGACATTAAGATCACATAAAAAAGTGACCATTGAAGTATCCCAGATGGTATTTATGAATCCCTAATGAAGGACATGGGATATCCCTTCTCTATGCTAGATTGCCAGTAGAGTTGGGGGGGCATGCATGGTTCCGGTAAGTCGCAGGAAAGAAAAGGTACCCACACACAAATGGGGAGAACGTGTCAACACAAAGAAAGGCCCAACCTTAAGGTGAAGAGGCTAACCACCCCACCACCCTGCCGCCCCATGAAAAACATAGTCAACCGTAATGTGAAAAGTTCAACGGGTCTTTCACCCAGATCACCAGAGTAAGGCGTCCTTATATTTCACTACAGGCTGCTCACATGCATAAATAATCTCTGGTTATTTGAGTGTCATGGGACTCCCATAAAAACATCCTGTCCACCACTGTCGAGCTGCTTAATCTACAAAAGTCTGTTGTGGGTGTGTTCAGTCCTCCATGTCATCCGCACTATTCATAGTCCATTAAACGTGGCCCCCAACAGTTTTCACTGTGGATTAAGGATGAACATTTGGGATTAAGATGACTCCATTTTTCAGGTGTGTGTACAAGAGCTTGTCAGGCGTGCGGTCAACGCTCAAGAAAAAAAGGCTTTGGCTTCGGGGAACGACAGGGATGACTCACAGTGATTGGCATAATGCACAGAAACCCTGAGTTTTAACTTGAGCACATAGAGAACTAAGTTCTTACTAACTTCTTGGGCTGCAACATCGGATGCCAACACACACATACGATCAGAGTTTTCCACACTCCATCTGTGTCGGCTGATATTTCCGCACCCTGACAGCCTTAAAGGTAAATGTTACAGTGTATGTCAAAGTTTCAGCTCCTTTATCTCTCTTCTTTAGTCTTCCCTTAGTGTGGCCCTTAAACTCATTCATCAACGTGTTCCAACAGGTTTTAAGTGAGGAACAAACAAGCTCGACCATTGTTTTATAGTTTAAAGGATAAACCACCTGTGGCAGTGTTTTGTCAAACGTGAGCTGAGAATATTGTCAGGGCCTCAGAGCTGAGGTCTACACCTGCTTTGAAATTTCAGTGCAGTTCATTGTGAGAGATCAGAGGAACCACTCCACTTCGCCCTGGGTTATTTATCCTGTGAAAGGCAGGCATTTTCTTACGGGACGATAATACAAGGGGAAAACCTAAGTAAAGAGAGATTAGAGAGCCTTAAACAAATTAGGAATTTGTAACCCATTATAAAATTCTTTTTTTACGGCTAGACAAGAACAGATTAGTGGATCAGCCCACCTGGGGTTCCTTCTCACATCTTCAGACATCTCAAAGAAAGTTCTCAAGTGTTTTTTTCTGTTTCTCATGCAAACGTGCCTGGAACAAGTTAGAATGAAAGGAAACCGGCCCGGATGCCAATGCCATGACACTGGACTCCTAGGTTTTCTGTCACCTAGAAGAATTTTAAATAAGTTTTGTGCATATGATCTTTTGAAAACAACACAAAACAAAACGATCCTCGCTCCTTTATACATTAAAGCTCCTTCTTGACAGCTTGTCTAAACTATTGAGATTAAGAGGCATGTGCTAAAAGGACACCAAGTTTCTTTTAGCACAGCAGTGGCTTGCATCAAGAAGACCAAAAGGTCCATCCATCCATTTTCGTAACCGTTAATTCCCTTATGGGGTCGCGGGGGGACTGGAGCCTATCTAGTAGTCAATTTGGAATGTCCAAACAACCTAACATGCAGGTTTTTGGACTGTGGGAGGAAGCCGGAGAACCCGGAGAGAACCCATGCATACACAGAGAGAACATGCAAACTCCACACAGAAAGTTCCTGGTTCCCCCAGGGACTTGAACCCAGAACCCTGAAGAGCCACTTTCAGGCAGGCCCTTGCTCACTGTGGGAGTCCTGCCATGCCTGAGCTCTCTGCTGGACAAAAGTGAAGGCTTCCCAATCAGGCTGCCATTTCAGCTCTATTTATACATATGATCATTACAGAGATGTTCTGCTGCTCTGCTGCTGGCTACTTTCTTTTCACCCCAGAGATACTGCAGCTGCCTGCTACCTCTCACACACATCCAACACTCACTGGATCCTGACCCGTGGGAGAACGCAACTCACTCTCAAGTAGTATATTCACATGAAAGTCAGTTTCCGCCCGAATGTCAACACACTTGTCACCAGTTACTTTTTTTTTTTTAAAGTGGGAATTGACTCCAGAGCCGGAGCTTCAAGTTTAATTAGCCGGTCATGTCCTGTGATTGAGGAACTCTCCCTGCTTCTGCAGATCCCTACTTGTCCTTGCCAAAACAAAGTGTGGGAGACGATTATTTTCCGAGTCTGAAACATATCTTGGGAACCTTTCCCATGACAGATTTGAACGACCAATCAATCTAACAGATGGAAGCTGCCGCTGAGATTAATTCATCATTATCTCATTGCTCAAGCTATGTCGTATGTCCTTTCGGGTTTGCTGATGCAGATTTACTCTCTGTCTGGAGTTTGCATGCTCTCCCCATGTCCACGTAGGCTCCCTCTGGGTACTCTGGACTACTTCCTCCCCCAGTCCAAAAACAAGCATGATAAGCTAACTAAAGACTCCCCCAGGAATGACTGTGTGCGTGTTGTTGTTTGTCTCTGTGATGGACTGGTGACCCGGCTGTGCGGGCTTTGTGCCCTATATCATAGGTACCAGCGACCCGACTGCGACCCGACTGGGAATAAGTGGTTTGGATAATGAATGAATGTTTCAGTTTGGGCAAGAAAGCTCACAAAAATCAGAACGGACCCCGAGGTTTTGTCATCCAGCACTTTCACTGCAGAAAAACAAGCCTCTCACAGCAAACTGAACAGTAAACCTAATCCCTGGGAATCCAGAATTCAGATAGCTCTGCAGTTACTGGGCGGGTCAGAGACGGATAAGATGCTTCATACTGGGAAATGCTCAGCCACTTTGCGGCATGCTTGGAAAACAATCACCTCATCCTTAACGCGGAAAAAACTAAAGAGATGATTTTAGGGTGACCTAGTATGCAGAGACGACAAGACTTTGAATTTAGTTTGTTATCTAAGTGTCCCCAGAAAACCTTGTGGCGTGTACATAAGAGCTCCGTCTTGAGGAACTCAGGAACTAGAATTTGACAGGATTTTATTTGGCCAGCTCTCAAGAAATAAGTGTGCACAGTAATGTCGTGAATGTTAAGAGAACATGCAATGCTTGTGAGAATATATTTTTAACGGACAGTGTGTAAATTCAGAAAATGGTGCCCTGCCAATATTTTTTTTATCTAAATTGAGTTTGACAGCTTAGAAACACAGATCTAAACTTAATTCTAAAGACTTTATCCAGTGCTCATGTAGAAGCTTAATCAATAAACCTAATTAGAATAGGTTACATGCAGTTTACATGCCATCATTGTAGTGAAGACACGGTAAATCCAACTTTTTTGTTTTATGGACAGCCATTTCTCTACTCCACTGCGACACCCAGTGGTTATCTAAGATTCTGCAGCTATGTGTACTTTGAAAAGCGGAATATGTTCTGTTAAAAGATAATCATATCCATTCACAGAAACATCTTTCTGAAAGCTATCCAGCACCTCGTGGCTCTTCACTCCGATTCGTAACATTGGTGTGACAGGTGGTTGTGCCAGAAAAAGGCGAGTTATTGAGCAACAGAATGCATGTTCTTCAGTTCTGTTTCCCAAAATATGACAGTCTTCTCCATTATAAGATGGAATTTATTCACATAATAAATTAATCTGAGTTGTAACATCTGAGTTGCAGATTTACTGATGTACAAACATTCTCTCAGGCTGCAGAACAACACTCTTCCCAAACAGGTTTTTGGGTCGTCCGGCAGAGGCAAAAATCTGCTCGTCACGCCTTAGTTTTAAAATCTGGCCACACTGTCCCTACGCACATATTTTGTCCTTAAATCCCAACATTTATCTTTCTGGCTTATTTCCTTGTGATCAATGCAGGAGCTCAGAGCGATGAGCCAGATTTTTGGCCGGAGCCACCTCGGTGGCACAGCGGGGATCAAAAGCAGGGGGCTCTGGCCAAACAATGGAGAAAGGGTAACCTTCATTATCTTTGGCATAAACACAATGTACTGACATTATAAATAACCTGATTTCTTCACTTTGCGGCTCTTCTTCACATTAAATTGATGATGTGTACTAAAAACCCAAAGGTGTGTTTCTCTGTGACCCTGTCAGGTGGGTGTCAGTGTGCGTGTGTGTATGTGTATGCGCAGTTCTGGTGGCGTTTTGCCATCTATCCCACAATCCACTGGACTAACGAGCCCTGAAGGACTGGAGATGCCAGGAGGGGCTGTGCTTTTTGTCCCCATGCTGATGTGCTCTGCTGGACAGATCGTTTTTGGGAACGAGGCCAAGGATTTTGGAGAAAACAGGACAAGCTCCTGCAATCAGGCAGCGTGGGTGACCGCTGGGGCTCAGGCCCTCCAGATGCCACCAGATCATATCTGGGAGGGGAATGTCTTCTGAGTTTTTAGTCAAGTGGTCCCCATATGAAAAAGACTTTGAAACGCAAAGTGTCCTGGGTTTCTGGTTGACTAGATCATTGCAAACGGTCGTGACCTAATTCAGTGTAACCCTGTGGAACACTGACTTTTTTTTTGGCACACTTTCCTATTCGGAGCGATTTGTTGTTTGATCCACATTTAGTTTCTCCATACGGTTACATTACGTCCCTCATGAGAAGTTGCCTACTGCCATCTATTTGTCAAACAGGCAATTGCAGCGTCCTGCAGCATGAAGCTGGGGCTCGAAATGACACCGCAGATTTACTTATCATCATAGCAGCAAAATGCAGTCTGTTATACGGAATAACTCAACTCAGTTTATTTTCTGGACTTGCTCTTCAGAAGAAACAAAATCCAGAATCAGTGTGAGAGGGGACTCCCCGCGGTGAGCTGTCAGCGGGCATTAGTGGCCCGCTGCTAAAGGCCTTGCATGCACAAGCAGCGCACAAACAGACGTACATTGAAGGTCTTCTGTTGGACATCAATGCGGTGCCCATACCTCCCATTGCTCCTCTGTGTGCCTAAGTGGGTCCTCTCATTCATTTAGCTCATTTGAATTCAAACATGGGAGACACACACCATGAGCCGCCTGAACTGTTAGACTCCACGACAGGACTGCTAATTCATCAAAGCAGCGGCTGATCCATGGACAGAAATATGCCACGTTTCCCTTTCTCCCAACAACCCCTCAGAGCAGAGCAGGACCATCAGAGGGATGCTCGGTCCAATTTAAGGTGAACACTAAGGTTCTGAAGGTGGTAGATCCATAAAAACTCAGGATTATATACATATTCATGTTGACAGTGGGATTACAGCAAAAAAAATCTTCTAAAGTCCTTCTTTACCCTCTCCCCATGTTGTAGTAGATGTTATTATTCATTGATATTTATTTTATGGAATTTTAATGGAATTTACATTTAGATCAGGTCTCTGTTGAGAAGAAGATTTCCTAGGCCCTTAGTAGTCATGACAGTGTCGGGTATCTTCAGGATGATAACAACAAACTATGACAAGAATACTATGAGTGTTTTTTTTTCTTTGTATGGAAATCATGTGACCTCCACTGATCACCTCCTCACCCCACAGTGTTTTTCTAGCCTGATTTAAGCCATTCTGCCACTTTACCTGTATCTGTTGCTCTTGGTCCCAAACTGAAGGTTTCTTCTCCTTTTTTTCTCCGTCTCCTCACATCTTCTTAGTTGAAAAACAATCCTGAAACTAAAGAGTAACACATGACTTGCACATCACTGGAGTTTATGATTTATGTTTTTGAAATAAAAAAAAAATATTTTTTTCTTTCCAACATACACACTCATTTTGAATATGATGGGGCAGCAGAATGACTGAAAAGGCCATACAACACTACAAAAACCACCCAGAGGAATAATCAGGATTCAATCTACACAGGATTTGGTGATAAATAGTATGTCTTTTAAAGGTAAAGATGAGAGGTGAGAGTTGGGATGAGTTTATCATTCTTAATATTGAAGTATTTGGGGATTTTGTCATCTTCACTATACATTGTTACATCAATAACAGATTCAGGGAATTTGGGGAGAGATCTGTAATCTAAGAAACAAGTCTGACCTGTAAAGACTTTGGGCTAACATAAGCATCAATCCAGACCTGCCTGTTTTCCATAGATAGTCTGGCGGGACGTTGCAAAACTGAGCTGCGTGGCTCTGTGGTGAGAGTCCTGCAGACGGCCCGCAGTCCACAACTGTTACAACCTGCAAACACGAGCACAAAACACGCAGAACACACAGCGGAGGAGAGCCCCAGCTGCTCTCACTCTGTCTCCCGGGGCTCGTTCCAAAGTCCCAGCACCATGCTCGTGTCTCTGGATGAGAAGCGGGAGCTGCTGAGGTCCGGACTCTGGAGTGTGAAGAGAGAGGGGGCAGTTTTGCACATCAAAGACTTTTCGTGCAGTCGCAGGTAGTAAATGTTGGACCTAACACGGCGTGGCACACAAACCCGCACACAGCTTGTAATTGGATCACAGATGAGCCCCCATTAAAAACTCTCAAGGCCATTGTTGGTATCAAACATCAGGGATAAAGAGATTACACACTTTTGGCCACCACAGATGCAGTAATGACTCTCATTATGCATTTCCACACTAAATAACCTAATTGCAGTTTGTTTACGCATGTGGTGAAGCCTGCTTTCCACAGAATTTTGTTCATGCACTCATATGGTCGACAATACGAAGGAAAAATAAAACAACACCGCCATAAAACTGTCTATTCCTGAAGGAGTTGCTAAAAAGCATTGCTTCGAATTTGAACCATGTTCTGATTTCATCAGCCTAATAAAGGTCATCTTAAGTCAAGACGCACACGATGTTCAGATGTGAAATGTTACGATGTGATAAACGATGTGGCACCATTTTCTGCCTTTCTTTTTCTATGTGCTGTGGGCCTCACATGCTGTGATGGTCTGTGCTCCAATTAAATCTTTGTTTTCACAGCATCACACTATCAAAGGAATAACGTTTACAGTGGTTTTCTTGGTATTCAGCCTTAAGATTCAGCTTTTCACTAAGTTTGCAGATTACTTATACAGTTTGAAGAGTGTCTATAGAGGTTCAATTGAAAGTTTTCTATATATAAACCAAAGAACACATTCCACTCATCTAGGGACACACTCTCCAGTACATAATGTAAAAAAAGCTTCAAGAAAACCATAAGCAAATATTGCTAGCACAGCCAAAGCTTTAGGTTAAATTAGTTAAATTACTAGTCTATTTTGCCACAAATATGTTTTAATGAAGTTGGCATTTGGTGTGGCCTTTATCTTCACAAGAGAAATTCCCCTTACGCTACTTGTAATAAAGACCTGTACTATTGCTTTTGGCTGGTTTAAAACTGCCTTGTAGGTTCAGAAAGTATAGAGATAAAGTTGCTGTTGTTTTGCCTGTGACACATGTTTCTCATTAGCAGTTAATTTCTGAGAACAGTGCTTTTTTAAGCAAATCTAGCTTCCATCCACGTATCCAAATCTGCTCTATTTGTCACGCAGGTGTGCCAACACGCATTTCTTCTTGACTTCAGTCGGAGCCGTGAGCATAGACACAGTTACACATGCTTTGGAAATCTTTCATGAGACAGATCAAATGTTGTATTAATCACGAACAGGAACAATTCAATAGTCTGTTGTATTTTGCATGTGTCCTTAATGAATGTTTGCCTTTTTTTTTGGGG
>JABUIW010000072.1:7767907-7793286 GCA_013363375.1 Menidia beryllina
GTTGTTGGGGCGTTGGTTTGTGTGGTGTGGGGGGGGGGTGGGGGGGGCGTGTGGGACTAATAGTTTTTGTTTAGATGCTGCATGCCATTGTTGTTGTTAGTGTTGCATTAAATCTAGTGTTACCATGAATATCAAATGAGTATCAAGGCAGGAGTCTTGATAGAAAATCTAAATGTGCGCTGTGGTCTACTAGTATTTATTTAAAACACTATTTAATGGTGTATTTAAGTTATACAAGGTAAATATATTCACCTTTGTACGAGAAATAGTAAAAGGTGCTTTGCATGACTTTTCTCTGAATGGACAGAAAGAAATTCACGTCCCAACAGCAGCCGCTCGAGGGCGCTGTTTCGCTGTTTATCCGTCAGATGAAATATTGGGTCTGCTTAATGTTTTTGCTTCAGTATCATCAGAAACTTGGCGTGTTCCTTTTTGTACGAATATCCATGCTAAAAATACGTTAAACCGTACCTGTTATTCACGAATACCTGACGTTTCCGCCTTAGAGGTGGAGACTGGAAGCTGGGCGGTTCCGCTCAGTTCCTCAGGAAGTTGCTCAATATCGGAAAAACACATCTTACTTCAGCAGCCATTCAAGAATTAGTTTGCGTTTGTTCTGTTTCGTGATACTTTTGTTGCTGTTTTTTTTTTCTATGGGTAACTATACTCGAGGCCAATTTACATTCGTACACGTACCCGTGTTGACATGGCGTTCGGATAAAACACCAAGTCAGGCATCGTGAAACGTTTGTAACATCATGGACAGTTCAGTGACTTCCGGTACTTACATTCGCAACATTAGTTATGGTTTACGCCGCAGGTTGTCCGACTTTTTGGACCATCAAGACATGTGGAAACATGTAGTCGTGTCCATACGGAAGCCGACCGGGGGGCCGAGGTACTCTCACCAACATGTCAAGTAAGACGGTGACTGACACCCTGATGTCTGCATAACTTTACAGAGCAACACTGTAACGCATCATTAAAATCCCGTGTGATTGTGTCCTCTTAGGAGATTTGAATGTCTCCTTGCTCAGGGCAAGAGTCCCACCGTGGAGCTGTTAAATGACTGGGGGACCACCAACAGCACAGTGGGGGAACTGGTGGACATTTTAAGGAGTCACAGTTTAATGGCTGCGGCTGATATCCTGCTGCCTGGTATGATTTAGGACTACCATAGACATAATGATGACAAACTGTACAATATGGCTTTAAATATTCAGCCAGTGTTATGTGGCACACATTTTCAGCATTTCATCATCATCTGCAAATCTTAAGCCAATCTTCTTTTTTCTTTTGCATGCAATATTTGAGATTTCTGTCAACCTTATATAGTGACTAAACTTTGGTTCAGTTTGGACTAAGATAAACATCCTGATAGACTCCCTGCTCAGGTAGATAATATAAGGGATGATGTTGGACCATGCCTTTATTCAGTGGACCATATTTACTGTCTTGCCCTCCCAATAGAACAACCTTTGTCAGCAGAGGCTCAACAGGCCTGTTATGCAGCAGCAGGCCCAGCGCCTCCGACCAGACTAATAGGGGAGGAGGAGACGGAGCCTCCAGCTGCCAGTGCCTCCCAGCAGAAGCGACCTTTGGAGGAGAACACTGAAGCAGGACACACAGGTGGATGTATTTGATTTCCCCGTTGATAAGATAAGTTAGCCAAAAAGCCAGAGACAAGTGGTTGCAATCGTCTGCAAACATGCAAACAGCATTTCTGTGTTCCTGATCAGGCAGCTTCTCCAGTTTCCAGTACAGCGAGCTGCTGAGGATCACCGGGAACTTTGACAACCGTCCCACCTCGGACGGTGGCAGCCGCATAGGTGAGGGAGGCTTCGGAATAGTCTATAAAGGATTCCTGAACAACAAACCTGTCGCGGTGAAAAAGCTCAACCCGGTAAGTGGAAACGCTTTTTCATTCAAAGCACGGATTGTTTTGACAGTTTTGATTTTGAGTCTTAACACGCGATATCGTCACTCTCAGATGGCGGACATGCCTCTGGACAAGCTGCAAGTGCAGTTTAACCAGGAGATCCAAACACTGAAAGTGTAAGTTAGACGGGTCTGTTCACCTGCAGCCAGGTAACTCCCAGCGGTACGTCCTTAAACTGTGTGTTTGGCAGGTTAAAGCACGAGAACCTGGTGGACATGATCGGGTTCTCCTGTGAGGAGCAGCACCTTTGTATCGTGTACGACTTCATGGCAAACGGATCTCTGCTGGATCGCCTCGCCTGCCTTGTAAGGTGCCGCTCCACCAGTTCCCTCCTGCCAGAACCGGAACTCTAACGTGGAGGATTTAATTCTGTGCTTTTCCTCCCTGAAGGACAGAACCCCCCCTCTCAGTTGGGAGCAGAGATGCTCGATAGCGGAAGGAACCGCCAGAGGTTTGGAGTATCTGCACAGCAACCACCACGTCCACAGAGACGTCAAAAGGTATTCGGACTGAGATCGGACCGAGAGGTTTTCGGACTCTTGTTTTAATGTTTATCCCTTAACCCTTTCATGCATGAATTATGATCATTTCAGTCAGGATTTTTTACAGTGTTTTTTAATACATTATAAAAAAGTATTATTTTGGGGGGGTAAACTGTGTTCATTCATGGATTTCTCCAGATGTCCACAAACAGTACATGTTTTAAAATGTTTTACTAATAAAATACTGTATGTTACAGTGTTAACATATTTTTACATTTGTTAACACAATGTGTGAACACATAACTTGGCATGTAAGTCTCCTCCTATCCAAATATTCAGTACTATCTCATCGCTTTTCTCACTCCAGCTCATTCAACAACTTGATTAATTTCTCAGCTCTAACAGTAGACTATTGTGGACATTTTAAAAAATGTTTAATGCATCATGCTCCAGTGTTCAGTTCAAATATAAAAACCCATATACACACAAAAAAAAGGCTTTTAAATAGCTGTCCACTCTAGTGCCCTCTATGCATGAAAGGGTTAAATCTAACTCCTGGAAAGAAATCCTCTTCTGATATGAGCTGGACGATAAAGAGAGGGCTTGGTGATTTTAGTGTGTGCTGACGGTCACTCCTGCTTTCCTCCTTTAGCGCCAACATCCTCTTGGACGACAGGTTTGTGGCGAAGGTGTCCGACTTCGGGCTGACGAGGGCGTCGGCCGAGAACACCTCGGCCACCATGATGACCGAGAGGATCGTGGGCACCCGGGCGTACATGGCGCCCGAAGCATTGCTGGGACAGGTCACCCCGAAATCCGACGTGTTCAGCTTTGGAGTGGTAGGCTTTTTTTTTTTTTTTCTAAGGGACGGCGAAAAAACTGGCCGCAGCTCAGCAGATTCCCCGCGGGTTTGGTTCTTCCAAAACTCCTGACGCGTGCATTCACTCACACGCCTTCCTGTGCATCAGTTGGAGTCGGTTTAGAGCCCCGGCCGGGCTGGATTAGTAGCTGTGAAACATCAGAGGCGCTATCCTATAGGGGGAATGATGGAGGGAACTGTGTAGCTCAGCGGGATTCACCGTGCGCGGCTCATTCAGAGTGTGTTGTCGGCAGTTAGAAAGCTTTCCCGCTGCCCGGAGAGATGTAATTAACCTCATCCCTCTGCCGTCTACAGGTGCTGCTAGAAATATTGTCTGGACTCCCGCCAGCTGATGAAAATCGGGGGTTTTTGGTGAGCTGCTCAGATACAGTTCAGGACACGTTATGGGCTCACTGGCTTGGGCCTACCCGCTGACCTGGGCACCCCCCTTCCTCTCTCTCTCTTAGATTGAACAGAGGTATGACATCGATGATGAGGACGAGGATCTGACTCTGCAGGACTTTGTGGATAAGAAGATGAGTGACTGGGAGATGAGCCAGGTGGAGAGCATCTACTGCCTGGCCTCCAACTGCCTCCACAACAGAAAAAACCGACGGCCCGTCATCGGACAGGTGGGGATCCACTTCTGCTTTCTGTGTGACGCCGTGAGCTACTCTGCAGACCCACACGATCAGAGGCTTTAATGTCCCCAGAACACTATTTTTTAGTCGTGCTGCACGTTTCTGCAGCTTGTTTGTTTGAGCTCTCGTCTCTTTAACAGACCCAGTCTGCTCCGATTGGTTGAAGTCAGTCTGATCGTTTGTCTGATTTAGCGGTCTGTGTTTTAAAACGCCGGCCCTTTAAGAAAGGTGGGGACGCGATGGGTCGCGGCCACTTTTAGCATTATCACACGTCCACCTGTTTGATCCGATTAAGACGAGGGTTCACACCTGTGACCCAGCGTGAGTCCCAAGTGACCAGCTGGGATCATTTGGAAAAAGTGGGGAAGATGGTAAATGAGGGTAAAGAGTGCATTTGTATAAGACGTAGGCTCGTCATATTCCGTGCTATGCAAAACATTGAAAACACAGAAGATTCTTCTTTGCATTAACACTGAACTTTCTGTCCAAACAGGTCCTCTCAGAGATCCACAGTGTGGTCAAAAGCATTTCAGTGGATGCCAGGGGATGAGAGAGAAGCCCCGCCCCCCCCCGTTACTCAGCCTGCAGCGACTGTACAAATTCAACTCCTTCTGGCCATTTTTGAGTAAATAATTAACTTACTGACTGAGATTCAAACGTCCGTATCTGAATTCTTTTCTAAATGTATGCAGCTTGGCGGCACAGTGGTGTGGTGGTTAGCACTGTCGCCTCCCAGCAAGAGGGTTCTGGGTTCGAATCCCGGGGGAACCAGTACCCTTCTGGGTGGAGTTTGCATGTTCTCCCTGTGTCTGCGTGAGTTCTCTCCGGCTTCCTCCCACAGTCCAAAAACCTGCATGTTAGGTTGATTGGAGATTGGGGAAATTGCCCTTAGGAGTGAATGTGAGTGTGAGTGGTTGTTTGTCCTGTGTGTTGCCCTGCGATGGACTGGCGGACTGTCCAGGGTGTACCCTGCCTCTCGCCCGTTGACCACTGGGATAGGCTCCAGTTCCCCCCGCGACCCCAACAGGGAATAAGCGGTATTGATAATGGATGGATGGATGGATGTATGCAGCTTCAACCTTTTCACGCCTTTTCAGTATTTTGGGCTTATCACCCGAACTCTGTAAAATGCTGCAATGTCTGGAAGTGTTTTTATTGTATTTATTGGGAACGAAAGTAATAAACACAAATGTGATTTAAATATTTTATTCTTCTTCTTTAAAAGAAAGATTTGTAAGAAAACAAAGAAGACCAAACATGTTTCTATTTTAATGGCGTTGTATGACTAAAGGGGTTTCCCCTTCCACACACGAGGTGAGCTTAGTAGTTTGCCTAAAATGAACGAGTAGACCAGTGGATGTGGCAACATTTTAAATCAAGGTACTTAGTAGTATTCCCTTTCCGCTCCGGTAGCATGGCATTCCCTTCTTGGTGGGAACCGGCCAAGTCTGAGTGGCTTCCTCTTTGTGAAATCTGAGATGTATTGATGGAATATTTCTGGAAGCCCCAGTTCTATCCACGGTAGTCCTCACTGACATTTACAATCACCAGAACAGACCAAACTGTTTCTTAATCATAGAGCATCACACAGCTACAATATGTACATTTACAGCACTTGCATAGAAAAATAAGTTTCTCAGCAGATGATTTTTTTCATGTAAACCACAGTTATATCAAAAAAGAAGTCAAATTTTTTTCAAATATAAAATGCACGGTTAAAATGAATGGAGAGACACAAATGGGATCGATCTAAACCTGTTCTGCTTTGGAGCACCTCATTGTGCAAACAGTAGAGACGTTCTACACATTAGACACGAAAAAACGTTAATCGAAACAGACATAAGGAATGCAAGTTAAGGGTTTAAGCTTTTGAACTCAAAATTGGAATTTTATCATGTTGGCGCAACTTCACATTCATCCCAGGAAGGTTTTTTTTTTTTGTCTAGATTTTTTTTGTTTAGCTTTTTGGTGAAGTGTCAAACTGGCAACAATGTAAAAACCTCAACTTTTGACTTTGGGCCCCTTTGAATCAAGTTTTTTCTTTTTTGTGAATGTACTAACATACATAAATATACTTCCATTTGGCAAGCTACAAATGGAAATCTAAAGTGTGTCAATGCTCAGTTGTCCTTGGCGTGCATAGTTGGCTCTCTGGGGGGAAATTGTGGGAATTTGAGGTTATCGTCTTATTCTTTTTGTACAAAGGGAGTCAAATATTCATTTCAACCCACCCCCCCCCCTCCCAATCGCAGGAATGTTCCATTGTGGAACGTGCTCGGGGTGGAGGCGACGAGTCGGGGGCTGAGGTCCGTTTAATCCTCCTCCTCTCCCTCGGCGGGGGGCCGGGTGATGCGGCGGCCGCCCCTCTTACCTGCGGGGCCTTTGGGCTTAGCGAAGGCCTGCTTGTGCGCGTGCTGCTTGGGATGCACCTCTTCATACAGGAAATCACTTGTTAATTCTTCCCCATTTTCAATTTCCAGCTAAGAAAAAAATAAAAACATAAGATAGATACACATAAATAAAAGGAAGTGTGAAACTGAAAATCCTGAAACGCAGGATAGTCATAATGAGAGTAAGTGTATTTTCAGGTGTTCTGTCTCTGCCAACGCATGTTATGACATTTTAAAACATGTATGAGATATACTACAGGGGAATATTAATGAGAAAGTGTTACCATGCTGGAATATCTATGAGGTCCAACAGGACACAAATGCCTCATTTTTTAATTTCACAAATACAGATCATATTCATTACATCTAAAACTTTACATTTCAGATTGTAAAGACGGGTGTCTATCCCGTGTTTGCCAGGTCTTGCATTTAGGTAAGGGGGAAAAAAAACCCAGAAGAGCAACAAAGCGTGTAATATTACCCTGTCCATCAGCTGGAGTTTCCATTAGCAGAAAGATTAATCCTTAAATCATACCCTGAGGTATAAAACCTTATAACTAAGCCTTTAAAAAACAACTTTTTCCAGATAGGCTATGATATCAGGCAAAAAAAGAAAAAATCATATATATTGGTGTCATATATATACATATATGTGTGTGTGTATACATATATGAAGAATATGTCTACACAAATTTTCAAACCTTTTTTTCTATTTCAATCTGGAGTTTGTCTTCCACCATATCCACCAGGTTGTTTTTGCAGCTGGAGTACAGCATCCTCTCGCGGATGCTACACTTGTAGCCCGGCATAGAATAAATGAAGACTGGACAGAAAAAAAGCAAACCAGAAGCAAGGTTAGGAACATCACAAGCCTGGACGGAGTGAACACGGGCTGGCCGATCCGAGGGGGCAAGCACACCTGTGGACTCCAGGTAGTCGCCTTCGTGGGAATGTTTGTAGAGGAAGAAGTGGTAGCGTGGAGAGTCTTTAGGGATCCTCCTCGGTAGGTCCTTCACCTCGGTCGGCTCAGTGCTGCACAAGAGGATGATCTCTTTTCCAGCGTCTATGTTCTGTGGACAAAAGTAGCACATGTTGCTCCTCATATATGCAGATGCGACAGCAATCCGCTTCCTTTCAGAGGGACTGACAAACATTTTTTCTTGACCATCACCTGTTTTTCAACTCAGAGTCGGTGCCTTTTTTCTTTTTTAGAAACCAAAGGGTCACCTACTCCACTGCCCTAAAGGAAGGGCTGGGTGACCACTAATCCTATATCTAATGAAAAAAGGGAAACCTTATCCCTACTAAATACAGAGATAAGACAAAACAATAGGACTAAGGCTGGAACCTGAGACTGGGCCTGTGTTTTATGCTTAAAAAAGAAAAGAAAATAACATTCAAAGAATGAGAACAAATCAAACTTCTTTCATGGAAAATAATCGGGACAAGGCCTCAATTATTCCTTTGTACTTTTCCACTGATCTGATCTTGTGACAAGCCCTGAATTTCAATGAGCAAAGTCTGAAACAAAGGCTGTTTTGGGCAACACGAGTGACTCACTGTGTCGACAGGCGACTGACCCAAAGTAGCTCTCTCTTTCCAAACGGCACAAAAGCGCTGACGAGCACAACCTGCAGCCTCACCTTTGCACCGAGGCTTTGTCCTTAAGAACTCACCAGCTGCACGTAGTTGATTTTTTTGTCTCTAAAGCGTGTGAGCGCCTCGGCGGCCTCTTTGTGGATGGGGAAAGCCACTCCCTGCAGGGTCTGCTGCTTGGTGTCCACGCTGATGTCCGTCTGCACCTGAACACATCGACCCGTGCCTTAGCTGAATGTGAGAGAGCTGCAACAAAGCTCTTCAGATGGGAAATAACACAACCTCTGCCAAATTTTTAAAACCAACATACTGTATCCACACGCTTCCATTGTTGGTTTCAGTGTCCTAATAACTGGAACGACTGTAAGTGATGGAGCGTGGCGATTACAGATGGCATCGGAGGGGCCGAGGCACCTCCAGGAAATCACGGTGAGGACTGGAAGCCCTGGATGGATTACTCTGATGGATTGAGTCTATTTTTAGAAGCCTGTTCCCCGTAAAACGAAATGCGACACAAACATGACCTCTGGTGTAGTTACCTTGCATACCAACTAAGGAGTGCAGGTTTTCTCCCCCATCTGCTTAGCAAAGGGAAGGCTCCAAATGGGAAATACTCAAAAACCTCTTTTTCCCCCCTCCAAACAGCACAGATTCAATGCCTAGTATCGTCCCCTCACAGCAGAATCCCCACTTCCTGCTTTCTCTGCTGCTCTTTTAAATGGGCCACCCTCTGAACAGCACTACTTAAAGCACTTCCATATATGGTAGGGAAGACACTTCTTGTTTATGTGGAAGCCCGTGTGAGTGGAAATTAGAGAGGGGCGTTGCTCAGTGGAGAAAAAAAAAAGACTGTTTGGACAAACTGGCGGGGAACGGCAGCCCAAAGTCTTTTAAAACAAAGAGAGAACCTTCCAAAGTTGCTTTCCGTGCGTGCGTGTGTGTGCGGTGTGGCGGCTCACGACGCCGGCGTCCACGCCTTTGAACACGTTAGCAGCATGGAGCAGATATCACGTTACAACCTTTGGCTCCTTCTTATCTCCACGGCGGCGGGAGAGCGGAGCGGTGGAATCCCTGCCACACTCTCGGCTGTGGAGTGGCTCCATTTGCATGGAGCTCTCTGCATGGAAATGTCTCCTCTGAACGCTCATCAGGAGCTCCTCTTAAAACACTTTGTGTGTCAGGCTGAGCGAGATTTTCCGCCTGTAGGTGTGAGCCGAACAAGCCCGACAGATTCCTCTCTGTCTGCCGACATCCTGCCGCCCCGATGCATCAGCATCTTTGGCCTCTGCTGATACTGCCGGGCGCTTGCCCTGCTGCTGCTGACCGTGCGCTGTTCAAGGGCTGCCTTCATCGATACCCCCCCCACCCTTACATCTGACGGGATAAGGAGGCGCACAGCTGGCTGCCGAGTTAAGCCGTTTCTACTCTGATGCTGAAAGCCTCGAGTGGTGCAAACATTCCCCGCTCAGCGCTGAGAGGCAGCCTGACCCCTCCAGCTGTTCTGTGTGTCACAGCACAGCTGGAGGAGCATCCCGGAGCTGGGACCCCCCCCCTCCCCTCACTGCTCTCTTGCCTTACCTCGTTGAGTTTGATCTGCCTCAGCTCCTCCTCGGCGGCGGTGAGGGGCAGAGGGGCGGCCTGTGAGGTCAGATACTTCCTGTAACCGCTGAGGTTCAAGTCTTCCTGGGAGCCCGAGAAAAAAAAAGCGCACAATCATCGGTTATTCAGACGCCACGGTTAAGCATTTGTTGGCGAGAGACAAAAGGGCGCACAATGTGATTTTCAGGCTAACCTTTGTGGTAGCAAAGATCTCATCCTTGATGTGGCCGCCTCCGAACTCTTTCTTGAGCGTGGCCCTGGTAGCAGCGTAGAGCATTTTGTGTCGCACCTGTTGGGCGAAGCGGTCAGTGAGCCGGTAGGTCAGTGGGTCAGACAAATGAGTTGCTCTCACACTTTCTACACCAACAAATCAGCGTGTGCGTCTTTGGCATATTGAAACTTGGGTCTGGATGGACAGCGTTTCTCGTTTGAAATCGTTTGAGAGAGCAGCACTTCGAATTTGCAATTTTCTTTGTGGTTTGGAAACATCTGCAAAATGGAGCCGTGCCAGCCGCCACCGGGAGTAAATCTGCAGCCCGCGGGGTGCTCTGCAGTGGGGCGAGGTTCTCTCAATGGACCGCGCTGCTCTCAGCGGTCAGCTAGCAGGAAATAACTCTGGTCCTCCGGCTCTTTTTAATGCATTCCGAGAATATCAGAGTGGATTGAAGCACACAAGCTGACGCGTGCTGGTTTCAGGCGGATGAACACGATGCGTTTAAGGACACACAAACGCGGTGGAACGTCTGCCTAGCGTCGGTACAAAATACTCCTCAGAATCACAACTGGCAAGAATTAGGTTTATATTTACTCCGAAAAGATTTCGACATGTTTGAGGCTAAATAAATGCAGCTGACTGCATGTGTTTTCAAAGCGAAAACACATGCCCGGTCCAGCCGAGGCAGCAGCCAGCGCGCACTGCTTAGGAAATACGTTTAAAGCAACTTTCAGGCAAGCCTCAACCTGAGGATCTGGGCTCTGAGGCGGGGGGGACAGGAATGTTAAGCTCAGCTATTCGGCTCAAGAAGTCGATTTTAGCTCCGTCCCACTGTGCACTTAGAGGGCAGCGAGTATCCTCCTGCCACTCCCGTCAGTCCTCCTCGCTACATTCCTCCTCCCCTCGCTGGAGAAATGAAATCATCACAATTTGTTTGTCGGCCCTGTTCTGAATCACAGCGGCTCGACGTGCGCTTCATTAACTGTCAGTGACACAAAATAGCACTGAGCTGCTAAAGGGAAACAAAGCAACATTAAATGGCACGCATGTCTGAACGATAAAGACACAGCTCAGCCTGAAAGCCTATTTTTAATTTTGGAGGTTACGTGCCATGTTATTTGGAAACGCCATCATCCAGAGGTAACGACTGCATACGAAGGACAAGCTGCTTTTCATGTGGTAATCCCCACCCCTCCCGTACCCAAAACAGAGCGGGGCAAACGCCACAAAGAATGGAAAGCTACTCATTACAGGGGGCGGGGGCCGGCTTCTCTTACAGTAGAGTGGTCCGGTGACCAGGCCAGGAGGATCCACTCGTAGCCCTGGTTGTTGGTGGAGTCCAGCCGGTACAGAATATAGCAGGGGACGGCGTCCTCGAGCAGGGGCAGCACTAAGGAGTCGTACTCCTGGTCCCACTTCTTGGAGGCCTTCCTGCTGCCGCCCAGACTCAGCTGCTCTGCAAAGCAGACGTGAGCGACAGAACCCTCAGCGGCGCACAGAGAGTGAGGCGTTCCCCCGGCCCAGCCTACGGGGACACCGCTTACCGTCCTCAATGACCACCTTTAAGACTCTATACTGGTCTCCTCCCCTGGCGCTGGCGAAGATATCCTTCACATCATTCCCCGCTGAGGAGAGACAAGGGGAGGGTCAGACTTCAGCTTTGGCAAAACACAACAGCACACCCTTTTATTTTGGGTCATGGATGTTAAGCCTGCCGGTAAAGTTTGGTGAATCCAAATGTGGAGAAACCAGAGTGGCAAGTTTCATCTATGAGGCTCGATCAGAAAAAAAAATAAATGCAGATGTGCAGGCAGCCCCAGAAAGATGTTTTCAAACGTACTTTAAACTACACACAAACAAACACATATAACATTACATATAAAAAATAAGCTGCCATACTCCATTAACAGTCACAGTGGACTAAAGCTCATTCTGGTTTAAGTGACTCTAAATTGAAGTCTTTGGGCCCAAAAATAAAGTACGTAAGAGGTTACGACGCGGAACTCATTCGTAAATTCCTATGATCGATTCTCCTTGCTGGTCCGGCATGTGGAGCAGGAGGTCACACCCAGCTTTCCATCATTTTAGTGGCACCGTGCATAGCTGCACTGCTATTCCCGTCTGTGTGGAAACGCTGACAGGTAACAGACAAAGGCGTCTCCCCTCCTTTCGAGGGGGGAAAACTTAAGCGTTTTACCAACGGACCGGGTTTGAATTTGATGCTAAAGCGCCGGCAATTCAATGGCCTCTCAAGCCGAATGTATAAACGGCTTAAAACGAGACCAAAAGGGTGTAATTTGGCGGCCCTTAATCTAGCAAAGCACTATTAGTTCCACAGGTGGCCAGACGGAGCACCGCTGGTCACTCCAATCACAGTAGCACGGAGCTAACTAGCTAGCAAGCAGAGCAGTCACTAGCTAACTTGACGCTAGCTTCCAGTTGCAATGAATCGCCACGGGCGCTTAAAGCTCACGCGGGAACCCCGCGCGGCACAGCAAAGGGGGGAAACGCAGAGCCCGCGGGAGCGGGAGAAACTCCGGTACCTTGAATGCCCGTTTGATGTGACATTGTGTCTTTCGTCGGAGGTAAGGGCTGAAGCAGCTGATCAGGCGAAACCAGGGCAGAGAAGCAGGAAGTGCACTACATCGACGGGAGCCGCCCCGCTGCTGTCGTCATCAGCAGGAATCAGAAAGTCACATGGCCACACATCTGTACCGAGAATGTCATTTTCAGCTAATGCGCGTCGTATTACATCCCCAAATAGAAACGTTTGAGCTGGAATATGCCGTTTGTGTTGCTTCGAAGAGTGCGAGATTTACAAAAACTTTATTTTGCTGTCAGACTTCAGAATTTGGCTTCTCTAAAGAGCCATCTTACCACCCCCCGATTCAAACAAGTAAGTTCATCTCTTCATAGCACTCTCATAAATTGCATTTCAGTAAAAAGAAGAAAAGCCAGTCAGATCATCTCTTGTGTTTTCTTTTGCTATTATATTTCTAATCAACCATCATGTTTGAACCTTTGAAAACCATTTTGAAAAAAAAATGGTTATTTAACTTTGTTGGGGTTCTTTGGTCTAAAAGACAGTGATAAAATTGGCTTTGCTTATTTTTTTATATGGATAATTTATATAACATTATATTTTAATGAGATGGGGAATTGATTTGCAGCATAGGCTGGGAAAATTGTATGTTTGTATAATTGCAATCTCAAATGAATGGTGTATCCTAAATGATTCCGAATGCAAATACTGTACAATCTGTCTTGTGTTCAGGCTGTCGCCTCTGATATCTTCTTAAAGGAAAAGAGAGAACGATATTTCAGTCTCGTGACAGCAGATGCTATTTGGAAATCTGAAAATATCCGGAGGCCACAGAGTTTCCTGTCTCTGCTTTCTGACCTTCCTCACTGCTAAATAAATAAATAAATAAATAAATAAATAAATAAGTAAGCTTTATAGCAGCAAAGTGATCACATCAACAGAGGGAATCTAAGCTCTGCGTCAAGTTTAGCAGACATAAACTGACAGGAAGCTCACTGTAACGTTCTTCAGTATAAGACAAATTGCAACTTGATTCTTTCTCTCCTTTTATTGGACCTTTGGACAGTAGATCTCATTGTATATCTCACAATGATTTGGCAGAAGGCATTCTCCACTGAACCAACCAAAGAGAGCAAACCATACTGTACTGTTACCACCCTGATTGCCACGTGTAACTGATCAATGTGTTCTTGTAATTTTTCTCATTTGCCAGAAGCATGACCAAACAGCTCTTTGACTGACCTGTCCAGAGCACATTATCCCAAAAGGTTTGACATCCATTTGTTTACTTTGTCTTTTATTTAGAGAAGGAAAGCCTTTTATTGACTTTCGTCCTGTACTGGTAAACTTTTTCGTTCTGATTGTGCAAAGTGTGCTTTTTATAATTATGAAAATTTAATTTAAATTTTGATAGTTTTTTTTTTACTTAAAGAAAAATCCCAAACATTTGTTAGAGTTTCAAAAATCTTTGAGGAAACTTTGTGGATTTTGGAGATCATGCTTTTTTTTTTTTTTAAAACACTTTTTTTTTTTTTTTTTTTACACTAAACAACTGTTGCATCTTGAAGAATGTTTGAGGAGATGGTGGATTTTGGAGACAATTTTTCAAAATCAACACCATTTGTGTATAATTTTTCCTGACCTGGAATATAAACAACCTGGATCGCTTAATTTAGTGTCAGACTTATAAGCAAACACCACATTGTTTCGGAGCGGCGTTACAGAGCTCTGCTAGACGTGAATTTTAAAAACGAAAATAGAAAAAAAAAAAAAAAACTTGATCACTTTTATTTTGAAAGGCGCGAGCGGAAGTCGTGTATTCCTGGGGCTAGCTTGACGCTGGTGAGTAAACATGTTGGCTGCGGATGTTCCAGCGTGCTGTGCGGAGCCAGCCGCGTCCGTCCACCTCACAGCGGCCGCGTAGGCTCCCTCTCCGGTCCACTCCGGTCCACTCCACTGCCCGCACCGCGTGGACAGGACCCGCCGCTGTACCCCGGCCTGTACCCTGGCCCGTACCCGGCCGTGCCCGGCGCGTGGATGCTCCGGCACAATGGCAGGGCATTTGGGGGAGCCTTTGTCGCACGCGAACAACAGGTCGCATGGATAATCCCCGGAAACACCCCCCCACCCACCACTAACCCCCCCAGCGTATCGTCTCGTGTTTCGGGTGATGGGGGCTTGATGTGGGGAGCCGGGCATCACCTCCGGGCTGTCGACTGAGGGGGGCACGCGGCGTGGAGCAGGTGCGTGGATGGGGGAGATTTGCCGCACACGCACTGATGACAAGGACCTCCTGGCAGGTGGGACTTGTTCGGATTTCGATCGTCTCACGTCTCCAGTAATGTTGCATAATCAGATGGTTCTTGGTGGAGCGTTATTTTACTGTGACATCTGAGGCCAGCCCAGGAGACGTTTGTGTGTGTGTGTGTGCGTGTGTGTGGTCACACACTGACGCACTCCAACATGGTGGTGGGTTGAGAATTGGCCAAAACTCACATACTAGCCATTTTGCGTGTTTAGAGGCTGCTGGTAGGTCCAGATGCGCTCTGACTGGCTCTGACCGAGGGGAGATGAGAAATGGGAATGCTCATATCTGCATCCCCATCAATAAATGCCAAATGCCACACACAACATGTCACATCCTGGAGTGGTGTCTTCTTTCTGTCAGAGATTCCGTCCTGTTTCTTTATTTATTTTTTTATAGTCGCTATTTTAGTTTCCGGCTGGATTCCACATTCTTTTTGTGCCGCCTCCTGCCTGAGGCGCTCACCTCTGTGCGGGATCAGGTTCTCTCTCTCCGTGAGACAGCCCCTGTCTCTTGATGCTTGTGGTGATGACACAAAAGCATCTGCTTAACACACCGACGGGCTTTAACTCCTGACCGAAAATGAATCAACTCGGTATATTGCTTTTTATTGCAATGAGGGAAAAAAAAAAGTAAATAGAAAGCTGATAATGGTGAAATCTAATATCTGAGCGGATGCTCCGCTGTGGCGGTTTATTTCTGGAGCTCTTGCGTCGTCCCCAATTTCTGCTGCGAGGTATTTTGGGAAAGGATGCCTCAACGGGGGAAGTTGTTTGGGTAGTTGAAGCCTCTGACACACAGCTCTGACATGGGTTGCTGCTTGAGCCGTTCCGGGAACGCGTTGCTGGGAAAGTTTCACCCAAAAAAAGCTGCCCCGGTCTTTTTGAGGGAGTCACAGAGCTGTCAGGCTGAGAGGATAAGTCTCTGAAAGCCTGTGCGTTACACCGGGACTCAGAGCTTACAGCTGGATTGCTGCTTCGGGATTCACCTCTTCCAGGTATGACACCTCTCTCAGTCACTCATAGAGGATTTCAAACCGTCTCTCTGTGGCATGTATGAGCAAAGTGAACCCAGCTGTTGGCGTTTCCAGCCGCTCGTACTTTTTTTTAGTGTCGCGGGAGCTTCCAAATTGTCTGATTTGAGCGTAATCCCCCCCATCTACCCCAAACCCCAGCAACATTCAGAGCTCTAATCCCAGCCTGAGGGATGTTTTTCCTTTTAATCTAGCGTGCTGATCTGAGTGTAATTTAATCTTACTGAAAGAAGCACTCCCCCCCCCCCCCCTCTCCCTCACCTCTGTCACTCCCAGGTGCGGAGCAGCCAGGGGGGCCCAGCAGGATGGAAATAGATGCCTGTTTTCGCTACTACTTCCAGCACCCGTGGTCGCGCCTCATCGTGGCCTACCTGGTCACCTTCTTCAACTTCCTCATCTTCGCCGAGGACCCCATCTCCCACAGTCAGACGGAGGCCCACATGATGGTGGTGGGCAACTGCTTCTCCTTCCTGTTCAATAAGTACCCGGGCCTCGGGTGGAACGTCCTGAAAGTGATATGCTGGACGCTGGCCATTATCAGCGGCATGTTAGCCGGGAAGTTCATATTCCACCGCCAGCTCTTTGGTAAGTCATGCGCGCAGTCATCGGTGGAATGCACAGAGTAATGGCTTTTTTTCTCTCTGGAAGAGAAACTTCCACCTGAGTTGCTCTTGTTGATGCGGTTCAATCGGTGAGAAGCACCTTATCCTCCCGAACTCTGGCTCACACTGACATGCAGACGGTCAGGCAAGTTTGAAGAGGCTATTTTCACTTACTAGTCAGCCTTTTCACCTCATCTTAAGGATGATTAGTAACGTCTAAACAATTGTAAACCTCTCTTATTGATGATATTTGCATCCGAAACAGTGATATCCAACAAATGGAATCTCAGCCATTTGCTTTTTTCATGAAAAACGATGTATAGAGAGGGAGACCAGTACCCTTGAGCCTGATGGATCAGAATCAAAACTCTCCACTCTGTTTACATCTCTCATTAACAAACTGCACTTTACATTGGCCAGCACATCAGCTGAAAACTGCCCTCAGTGCTGTTGTAATGCCCAAACTTTTAACAAACTGCTGACCCAAGCTCATCATTATCTCTGAGAGACTCTGCCTCCCCAACGTTCTCTTTATTAAGGGCCCGGCATACCAATCAGAGTAATTACTCTCAGCATGTGGATCCAGCTGCTTCCTTTTAGGACCCAGTAAACCTCCATCCTGAGCTTTTGATGTTTTTTCCACAAAAAAGTTGAATATCGTTTAACATTTGATGCGTTTTTAAAGTGGATTTCTATGATTTTACACAGCGGTCCATTTGTTTTTAGTAGTGAGGTAGTAAAAATGGAGACGAACAAAGATATGAACAATTTTATTTTCCTTTTCTGAAAATATTTTGGATTTTTTTTTTCTTCAGTGTGCCGCATGTGTGTTTTTTTTTTTTTGCTTGAAAAAGGTCTGCGCCTGGGTGGGGTGGGGTGGGGTGACGGGGGGTTACTGCTACTGATGAGTGTCTCTTAAACCATCCAGGCTTTACATAATACCTCTTCAGCTATGCTAATCCCAATAGCAATATGGACGTCACATAACAGAGTTTTTATTTTTAAACTTTTGATCCTCTGCTGCCACCAGTGGCGGCAGCGGCTTTAGTCCTCAGATCCAAAGGCCACCATCACCTTTTATTTGAGCTGGTTGAGAGGCTCGTGGAGAATTTTAAGCAGAGAAATGAGTGAGGTTGACCTTTAAATGGCCACAGTACCTTAGAACCAGCTCCATGGTCCAGCTGCTGTGTGTGGACACTCGTGGAAACGAGCCTCGTTTACTCTACTCAAAGAACGAAAATCGGGCTGGAAACATGACAGCTTAGGACTCCAAGCACCCCGGATAGATAGTGATGGATCATCTCCTCTTGGTAGTTAAAAAACGTCAGGTCTACTAATGCTACTGTGATACATTATCAAAGCATTCAGTTAGTTAATGTAATTAGATCCAAATGTTGAAAGGAGCAACAAAATACTCTCATCTCTTTGGGTTACATATTTCCACTATAGGTCCTCTTTCTGCTCTCTTGCTTAACCTCTCACACTCTGAAATGGATTTCCCCTTCTTTGTCACCCACTTGCCCATCCACCAATGCTTTAGCTGAACCTCTCTCTTCCCCTGCCTCTTAGTGGACAGCTTAAGAAGGCTTAAATCTCGCCGGTTCTTCACTCGTGTCAGCCGTGCATCGGTGTGTTCTGCCCCCGACTGGAACTCTCCCTGTTTACTGCTCGCCTGGCGTCCCGTTCAGCCCCTGCTGTCATGGCCGCCTCCTTCGGATGCGCCACTGGCGGCCGTGATTGGAGCGCCGGTGTCAGCCGATGGCGAGCAGGGGTCCTCTGTGTGATTATCTTCCGGGGCCGTAAATAGAAAGTGGAGATGGCACGATGACATGACGCTCGTAGCAAACGCAGAACCGCCGGCTGGAGGAGGAGAAAGTGGAACATGGCTACTGAGAGACGTCCTAATAACACCAGCCGCTCTATCTTCTCCGGTTGCAATCCTTTAATTGAATGGAGTGTTTCCCTACATAGGATGTGTGATAGTGTTTCAGTGTGTCTCCACCGTAGGGACGGGACCAAATGTGGAGCTGTGTGATAATGCACGACATCAGGGTCCTTTAAAAATAAAAAATAAAAATCTCTGACCGAGACAGAGGAGTTTGCTGGACAGGCTTTGAGATACAAAGATTAATTGTTCCAATTCTTTTTAAAAGTGCAAAAAATGTTCAAATGTCTTTTGCAAAAAGCTTGTAAAGAGTCGTCATCAGTAGATTTCTGAAACTTAAACCTGGCGGTCTCCAGTCAGTGGTAATGTTAATTTCCGTCCTCAGTTCCGAAACAGTCGGGAAACTGCAGAAAACAAAGAGACACTGTGGATCTTAATCATTTGTAATCCACACCATTTATAGATTCTTTTTGTTTATGGGATTTGAATTAATTTTTAAAAATACTTAAATCTCCTCAGAGACTTCCAGGCATCCGTGTGATTTTAGACGAAAACCTTTCATAGAATCTGCATGTCTGTGAATTATTCACACTGACAGGACTCTGTCCCTCTTAAATCTTCACTATCTGTAAGACACTATACGAGCGGAGCAAAGAGAGGAAAATATGCTTTTCAATACACTAAAATCTTTTGATTTTGTATCTGCAAAAGAAAACCTTTGCGAAAAAAGCAGAGGGCATTAGTCCCGTTACTTTTGGCGCTGTGGATCTGGAGCGGCCGGGTTAACGGGGCTGCGTCCAGGACGGTCGGCGTGCAGAACGCCCCGCACCCACGTACAAATAATTCACCTCAACAAGCTGCCCAACAGATGGCTCCTGCTTTCCTTTGTGGGCCTGTGTGAGAGCAGGGATGTTGATGCTGCGGTAACTTGGAGGGGAAAGAGAAGAGAGAGACGCGTTCAGAGGCTGATGTAGAGACGAGAGATGTCCTGGTTACCATTCCTCTGCAGCGGTTATGTAACGGCTAACCCAGGTAGGCTTTAAGAGCCCTGCTGTCGGAGCCGGCCCACTGTGAAAGAATCTGTCATCCATTATAGATATCTCCCTAATTTGGGTATGAACTCGGCATCCAAAGAAAGCCTTTTCCTCACATTTGCCCGTTTTAGCTCTTTGCAGATGTGCTTACTGGTACATCAGCTTAGCACAAACACGAGAGTTGATATTCTTTCTAAAAGGCGACTCATTCCCTGCATCCGTGATCGTTTTTCACGGCCCTGAGAGTCTTCCCGTGTGAAGAACCCACTCTCCTCCCTCTAAAGATTTCTCTGCAATGCTCTGCACGATAGGAGGAAAAAAATTCCACCAGAAGTCTACACAACAGCTAATCCAATCAGTCGAATGCTTCGGAGTGCTTGCGGGTTTATGCTAAGATTGGACAGAGGACATCTGCTTTTGGTCCGCCGTCGTTGATGAATAACTAGTGACGGATTCCACGATTCGGGAACAACCTGTTCCATTCAGTCACTTAGGGCAGCGTGTGCACTCTAATGGAGCAGGCGCCAGCCTATGACTCCTGGTTAGGAGGAGGAAGACTGGCTGTCATTATGGATTTATATTAAGTTTGGGGTCACACTGGTTTGGCCAGAAGTCGCATATCACACATAACTACCTTTCTGAATGTTTCAAGTCAAGGTAACTTTTAGACTTTTGAGAGCCTCAAGAATAGCTGTGTCACAATTATGTCCCATAAAAAACAAAACAACCACATGGCTCTGTTTCATATCAAAATTACCTTTGGAAATTGAAAATCAGGCTTGTTGTAGAATTAAAACACACATTTGTACTTATTCACCAAAGTATCTCACAGATTCAAATCCCAGCGGATGGATTTATGACACCTTTGGAAAGAAGTACTGGAAAAAGAAAATGTAAAGAAGTCCACCATTTTTTTTTTACAGGGGCAAGATCAAGACTTTTGCAAGACTTAATGTATGTCCAGTGTATTTATGCTGTGGTTTTTATGACTGAGCAGTCATTGCTCTGTTTTGAAATCCATGTTTCCAAGTCTCGTTCACATCCTTCTAAGCATCGGCTATATATACCTGAAGGTTTGAACTTCACCAGATAAGTTTATCTTAGTTTGTCAAGCTTTCACGCACCTTATTGGGACTTGAAAAGAGGAGTCCTGTTTGTTCTCATGGATATTTCTTTTCTAAAGGAAGACAAGACATGAGCCATCAGCAGGCCTGCTATAGTATGAGCAGACGACTCGGGTTGAGACAAATACATCAGTTCTTATACAGCAACTGGCATTAAAAACAAAGTTATGCGGAAAGTGCTGACCGTGACTCCCCAAATGGTTCTTTACAATCAACCCTCGTCTCCCTCTGTTAATGGAAAACCCGTCTCCGCTTTCAAAGCTGCCTCGGCCTCCAGATTAGCATGGTGTATTCCCCCGCGTCTCTCCGAGACACTGGGAGATAAATGGAATGCTGATATTAGTCAGGTCCCACCTGGATTAGGTGCTGCTTTACATGCTGTTACAAATACCTGTTCAGTCAATCTCAACCCCCCCACCCCACCCCCACCATATGTCGTCTGTGGAGGGAAGCATCCCCGATGGCTTTATGTCCCCAGTGGGAAGGGGCTGTTCATTTTTGGGGGTAATTGTGCGAACTCGTCTATCTGTGTCTGATACTCCAACATCTCCGCTCGTGTGTGTTTTGGCGAGCAGAATTCCTTTTTTGGTTCGTAGACGGCGCTGATTCAGCAGAAATCAATCAGCCTGTTTCTGTCAGAGCATGGGTTAAAGGGCTGCAGAGAACTGAGAGCTGTGCCGGCGTCCGGCCATCCACCGGTGACGTTTTGACAGGCAATCCACACTCTGGGACTATTTTTAGGCCGCTTTCTCACTGTCAGCTTTGCAAAGATACAATGATTCCGTCCTTCATTCCCCAGCCCTTTGTCAAAACTTAAAGGTCAGTCGTATCATTTTCTTTTTCCTTCCGGCCACTTCTTGTTGCCGTGCGAGCTGCCAGGATGAGGAGAAGCATGCTGACTGTGAACATAGGAAGTGGAAGCAGAGTGCTGCACACACACACACACACACACACACACACACACACACACACACACACCCTTTGCCCAGCAGTGGCTCACCGGTGGAAGTCCTTGGCGTTCATCTCTTTTGAAATCGCAGTCATTGTGAAAGTATCCGCGCCGAAACAGGAAACGGGGGCATGCCCCACGGTCACTGCTGCTTTTTCTAAATCATCCTCCCCCCAGCTCTGCTGGCGTGGGTAGCTGTGTGTTTTTTAGAGAATCTGTCACGCAGAAGCCAGACGGTGACACGCAGGGATCGACAAATATCCAACAGCAGAGCAGAGCAGTCAACGTCAGGCCTCAACGAATAAATAAAGGAAAGCAGCCAAAGCAAAGCTCTTGTTTTAATCTAAGATGTGCGTCTTCTTTTGGTCTGGAACCAAGTCATAAATAACAGAAATGAATTCATCCACTGGAGCGGCGGCACAGCAGTCAGCTCGTTGTCTCGGCTCTTCCTACAGCACCGTCTCTGTGGAGCGAGTTTTTGCTGTCGCTTTCCAACTTTGATTTATTAGCCGGGCTCTTTTGTTACAGAGGAGCCCGGCTCCGGGGACACGCCCGCCGCAGCTCAGTCAGTACGGCGTATGATGAATGTTTACGGTTCAGACGGAGACCAGGCCTAAAGTCGCCGCACGGCAGGGTTTGCTTTTTGGAGAGAATGCTGGCCTGTGTCCCCAGAGATTTCTACTGCGATACATAGTAGCAAAATAAGGCTGATGAAATCAAAAGCAGATACAATGTGCACGCTTAGATCGTTTGCACGATGTTTGCCACTGATAGTAGAATATTTACGGTCTCACGTATCCCATAAATGTGACTGCATTTGGGCTATGTTGTCATTTCTGTAGGTGTCTCATGTAGGTCTTCATCACATCATTGGAAACGCCTCGTTTACTGCACTACATTCAATATGTTAGACCATTTGTTGATAAGGATTAGATTGGAGCTACACAAATGCAAACAAGCAATACTTCCCTTATTTGGGCTTTTTTTTAAAAAGATATTTGCTTTACATCCTTTTATACAGATGAAAATCCAATAAGAGATTGTGACTTTGCTGTTTTACATGCTGAACCTCATCAAGAAAAATCATTCTTTTAGTAAAAAAGTAACATTTGCAAGGATATTTGGTGTCATATGTCAAGAATGTGTTTGTTCTATGGTATGGGATTATTGGAATGATGAAAGGACAAGTTTTTGTTGAAGCAGTTTGGAAAAAAGAAAAGTATGTTAATGAGTGGAGCATTTTTGCACTTTGGATTTGGATTTGAATCGTTCAATGACCATTTGGGAGCAGTAAACGAAGTCCTTTAATTATTTTTAGCTCATTTTGATTTTATTCTTTTTTTCCCCCAACATTTCATTTGTTTTTTTAAATACAGTTGAAATGAGCCGCTCTTCTTTGCATCATTTTTTACAGCACAGCTTCCCAACCTGGATTAAAACAGCTTTGTAACCTAAACTCTACCACTGGCCCTCACTGGCTCCGGAAAAACGACACATTGGGCAGTCACTCACCAATAACTCCCACCCTCCCGTTGGCCCTGGAGCACAGCCTCCTGCACCGGTCTCTTTTCAGGGCCAGCAGCTTCCTCTTAAACTGCCCGCTCGCCAGGATGTACAGCAGGGGGTCCAGGCAGCTGCTTAGGACGCACACGGCCTCGCACAACTCGTAGGACACGTAGAGGCCCTCGGCGTTGGAGGCCGTCACCATGTTGTGGGTCACCATGACCATCAGGGCCACGACCATGACGTGATAGGGCACAAAGGAGACCAGGAAGACCAGCACGGAGGCGGTGACGAGCCGCAGCGGCTTCCTGCCTCCGCGTTTAGCCCCGCCCACCCTCTTCCCTCCTTTTAGACGCCTCAGAACGCACGCCGTCCGGACGTAGAAAGCCAGCAGGGCGCCGAGAGGGAGCAGGAAGCCCAGCGCTGTCCGGAGGACGGTGCTCACTCCGACGTAAAGGAAGGGTCCCTTCACGTGGTCCAGGCAAACGTCCAGGTTCTCCGGTCGCCGGGCGGAGAACGTGACAAACAGGTCGGGGACGGAGCCGACGACCAGCCCCGCCCAGGCCCCCGCCGAGCACAGCTTGGCTCTGCCCGCCCCCCACCAGCGGAGGGACCTGACGGGGTGCACCGAGCCCACGTAGCGGTCAAAGCTGACCAGCGTGAGGAAGAGGATGCTGCCGTACACGTTGACGTTGAAGGAGAGCCTCCGGAGGCGGCAGAAGAGCCGCGCGGCCGCCGCCCCCCCCCGCCGCCGCAGCCGGAAGTAGAGGCTGAAGGGGAGGGTGAGGATCCAGGCCGAGTCACACAGGGCCAGGTTCAGCAGGAAGACGCCGCTGGCGGTCAGGGCCTTCCCGAGGCAGGAGTAGTGGAGCAGCACCGCCGCGTTCCCCAGGATTCCCACGGGGAGCGCCACGGCGAAGAGCCCCAGCAGGACGCAGCAGTACCACCGGCCCCGGTCAGAGGTCCGGCAGAACTCCCCGGACAGGTTCAGGAAGACGAGAAACGTGTCTAGGATCCAAGAACCACAAGTGTCAGTCACACCAAGGTTTTCTGTTTCTAACAAATATGACAGCTGCACAGTTAAGAATTCAACACAACCCCTTTAATTAAGACATAAAACGGAAGAGATATTGTTAACTATAGTTGGGTATCAGCATTCAGCATTTTTAAGCTGAATCGGGGTTAGATGTGTGATGAAGAGTTTTAATCACGACAATCATCCCCGTTGTATTGTCTCCTAAATCAACAGTAAGAAACGGTGCTGACCCCGAACATATAATCGTATGTCATGGTTTTTTTCATACCGTAAAGCAACACAAGACCAATGTGGGTCGTTTTAGCTTTACTCTATAACTTTTAGCGTTAGATGGGGGTGCATTACTGGTCTATTATTCAGCAGAATTGCATATAATTTGTACTGTTTGCCCACAGAGAAATGAAACCTTATTAGGAATCATTCCACTTCAGGAATACATAAACTTTATGTTCTGGTTAGATGTGACCACTCGCAGGTTGTTTAGCTAGAAGAGAGCTGGCGCACAAAGGAGCAATTGATGAAAATCCAGGGCTTGTTTAACTTTATAGCTGGCAAACTCCTTCACTTTGGTTTGGGCGCTCTGCTTTGTGTGACGATGGTATCAAAGCTCTGTTTACACAACACAAAAACACCATTCGCAGAAAGGAGATGCCCGGCGTTTAGGTGTGTCCCTCCGGTGAGCAGGCGGCCGGTGCAGTCCCCGTGCTCTGCCACAGCATGGTGGTGTTCACCTCTTTCCCCATGACGCTCCCTGGATAATGTCTGCCCAATTAACGTGCAGACTCAAGTGAGCAAAACCTGAAAGATGTTAGTGGTGCTTCCACATATTTGTCTGACTTGCTCTTATAGGACGCAGTGATAGTTCTAAAACTGGAGAACAAAGTGATATTTATTTTTTGATCATTCACCAGATTATAAGGCTGAAATTCAGTGACAGTGTATCAACATAAAAGAAAGATGAGCTCATACTTTGAGCAGCAAAAACAATGATATACCACTTAAAAAAGGCAGGTTTTTAGCAGCTACAGTTTCATGAGCATTTAAAATAAAATGCCAAACACATTTATTCATTAGTTTTTGATTACTTTCAGATTAATACAGGTGCTATTCTTTTGAATTGATTGGACTTGCCGTTAAGTCCTGCCCTCAGAGTGTACTTTCCAGAAGAGCCGTCCACCCTCTCTCTCTCTCAGGACTCCCTGTTTACAGCAGCTGTCTCCATAGACCCCGGGCGTCACCAGGATGTGACGGCCCGGCTGTCCGCTGCGAACAGCGCAGCCCGAGGGACTTTTGATCTGTTGCCTCCAAATGTTGGCTTCTGTTTTCAGTTAATTAGAGAGAGAACGCCTCTATTTTGCCCTGTTGATGAGCTCTCAGCCATGCACAATAGCTCCTGCCAAGCCACTAAGCGTCCACCCAGAGGGAGAATTTCATTTGGTGCCGATCGTGTTTTTATATTTGTAAGCAACTCGGGAGTAGTTATCACAGCTTTTCTGTGAGTAACAAGCTGATAAGAAAAGAGCATTTATCATCAGGGCTTTTGGCTCTGTGGTGAGTTTGACATTTTCATATTTCAGCCAATTTTGGAAATAAAAATTAGTTAAGTTGAGAAAGGTCCATTTTAATTAAAGATCTCTTAAATTAAA
>JABUIW010000072.1:7793686-7898361 GCA_013363375.1 Menidia beryllina
CTCTGCTTTGTGTGACGATGGTATCAAAGCTCTGTTTACACAACACAAAAACACCATTCGCAGAAAGGAGATGCCCGGCGTTTAGGTGTGTCCCTCCGGTGAGCAGGCGGCCGGTGCAGTCCCCGTGCTCTGCCACAGCATGGTGGTGTTCACCTCTTTCCCCATGACGCTCCCTGGATAATGTCTGCCCAATTAACGTGCAGACTCAAGTGAGCAAAACCTGAAAGATGTTAGTGGTGCTTCCACATATATGTCTGACTTGCTCTTATAGGACGCAGTGATAGTTCTAAAACTGGAGAACAAAGTGATATTTATTTTTTGATCATTCACCAGATTATAAGGCTGAAATTCAGTGACAGTGTATCAACATAAAAGAAAGATGAGCTCATACTTTGAGCAGCAAAAACAATGATATACCACTTAAAAAAGGCAGGTTTTTAGCAGCTACAGTTTCATGAGCATTTAAAATAAAATGCCAAACACATTTATTCATTAGTTTTTGATTACTTTCAGATTGATACAGGTGCTATTCTTTTGAATTGATTGGACTTGCCGTTAAGTCCTGCCCTCAGAGTGTACTTTCCAGAAGAGCCGTCCACCCTCTCTCTCTCTCTCTCTCTCAGGACTCCCTGTTTACAGCAGCTGTCTCCATAGACCCCGGGCGTCACCAGGATGTGACGGCCCGGCTGTCCGCTGTGAACAGCGCAGCCCGAGGGACTTTTGATCTGTTGCCTCCAAATGTTGGCTTCTGTTTTCAGTTAATTAGAGAGAGAACGCCTCTATTTTGCCCTGTTGATGAGCTCTCAGCCATGCACAATAGCTCCTGCCAAGCCACTAAGCGTCCACCCAGAGGGAGAATTTCATTTGGTGCCGATCGTGTTTTTATATTTGTAAGCAACTCGGGAGTAGTTATCACAGCTTTTCTGTGAGTAACAAGCTGATAAGAAAAGAGCATTTATCATCAGGGCTTTTGGCTCTGTGGTGAGTTTGACATTTTCATATTTCAGCCAATTTTGGAAATAAAAATTAGTTAAGTTGAGAAAGGTCCATTTTAATTAAAGATCTCTTAAATTAAAATTCCATTTTAATTTAAGCGGAGCAGAATATAACCGCAGGATTCTGTTATATTAAAGCACGACGGTGAATCAAAGCGTTGGAGGACCAAACTGAGCTCACCTCCCTCGGCTGTGTCAGACGTGTTGGCGAGCGTTTCCATGTTGAACGGAGACTGATTACATCTCCGACTGGTTTCAGACCTCCTCCATCAGCTGTCTGTTCACATCTGTCTGGATCTGATCAATCTGCAGCTTTACCCGTGTCTCTGTGTGTGTGCCTTTGTGTGTGTGTGTGTGTGTGTGTGTGTGTGTGTGTGTGTGTGTGTGTGTGTATAAACAGAGGATTAAGAAAAACTACTCTTCAAACATGAGAAAGAATTGCTTGCCCACGTGTGCCAATGCAAATGTTAAACTAATGGCCTCCGCTTGTGTTCCGTGTTTGTTTTTCTACTCTCTGCATGACCTGTAAGTGGATTGCTGCCATAAATCTGCTAGTTTTATAATCTGAGCACTTCCCGGAATCTCATCTTCCAACGGAGAAGCAGACGGGGAACCGTAAAGCAGCCGTCTGACTACCCTAATTACCTAAAACAAGCATGAGGGACGGGGAAAGTGGAACACCGGGTTTCAGTCAGCTGGCGAAATCACACGCAGCAGGAAAGCAACGGCAGAAGCTTATGTTCTGGGGGAAAATAAAAGAAAAACAACGGTCCTCCGTGGGACACATGGTATTAAAATGTCAACGATTCCGTCCCAAAATTAGATCTTGACATTCCGAGTAGGGTCACTGGAGGGCTGGAGCCTATCCCAGCTGTCATTGGATGAAGCCAGGGTACCAACACAGATATTACCATGGGGAATTGAACCAGACACTCTCTTGCCATGAGGTGACAGTGCTAGCCATCACACAGCCTCTCATTATAGCCTTTTTTTATTTTTAGAATGTTCTTGATAACTGAGAGGAGCTGAATGAGTGCCTCCCTTTTATCGTGACTTTTACTAAATAGCTATTCTGTTTTCTGCCCTCTAGAGTATCGGGGTCTTTAAAGTCACGTCCAAGTGTTTTTAAAGCCTCGTGGGCAGTGCAAAAGAATAAAGCAGCCCAATCTGTCTGAGGCGGCTGGTGCAATAGTGGTAGGATTCACCACGTTTTAGGAGAACCTGCTGTGATCATTTTAGGCCGAATTGAGGCCAAAATAAAGACTGAACAAAGCAAAGATTTTTATTTTTAAAGAGGGCAAAAGCCCTGTCCAAATAAACAGCATCTCTTCTGGCGTCTGGAGAATGGAAGGGAAGGCCCAAAGATGAGCATAAGTTATGCTGGATGTCCCATATTCCAATGCAGTGGTGTCAGAGGGACTGAAATGAGGCTCTTCCTGCTAATGCTGATGACGTCAGACCCGGTCTGTGCCCGTGTAGTGTCCGGGTACCACCAGCAGATGGCGACGTAGCCGCGTCTCCGCATCTAGAAACTACACTTGAGAAAAATTAGAAGATGATCTCATCCCAGGCCAGCATCGGTGGACTCGGGGGGGACGATGCTGTAAAAATGACTGTTGGAAACACATCAGCGTTGAGTAATGCGCCCGCTTTTCCTACGTGTCTAAAGTGGGAGTGAGAAATATTCGCTCTCCTCTCTTGTTTTTTTTTTCCCCAAGCCTCCTGTGACAGGAAAAGCTCTCGCGCGGCTGTCGCCTCCATATGTCTGCTTGTTGTGGGTAAAGCCTCGCAGGAGACGCCGCTCATGAATCACTCCTCGTCAGGAGGGGCTCCGCCGTAGGTGACTCAAGCGCCTGGCTGAACGAGTCCCGAACAAAAAGCCCCGGTTGAAAACACGGCCGACGCAGGCCGCGCGAGCCCGGGCACGTGCCGCTCTGAAAGCTCATTGGCACCGGAAGCAATTAAGTTCAGCCGTGCAAGTCAGCTCAATTATGCCACTGCGACGGGCCCCGGACTGCCACGGACCGAGACACACGCGTGGCCCCACGCTTTTAGCCCACAGCTGCGAGATTTCCAGGCTATACCGAGCTATTTATTGCTATTTTTAAGTTATCAGCACAATATAGTCACACCATTTGAATGTTTTGGGTTTTTTTTGCTTCGTTGTTTTTTGAACCAGGAAGTGTTTTTGAACTCTCAGTCCGACTCATTAAAACTGCATTTAACCTTCACAAAAATCACCTTCCACACAGGAATCTCTATTATTTTTATTCTTTAGCGCCGCAGAAAGCACTAGCGGTGAGCGACCCGAGGCCGAACAGCACGTAAAACTACTGAGGAGCAGAGCGGCCCGGCCCTAATGGGGAAATAAATGGAGCATTCCGCTTTGCCGTGTCCCCGGCAGCCTTTGTGCGCGAGCGCGCCCGCGTGCGTGCGTGCGTGCGCGCGCGGACACGACTGCAACGAGCTCTCGGAGGAGCTGTGACTGAAAGGGATGCTGACTGAGCTGGAGGAGAGAAAAACAAAGAGTTGTTCCTGGGAAGACGGACGCCCCTGGCACCGGTTCACAGCTGCCATGTAGATAACCCATTGTGTGCGTGCGCGTGTGCGTGCGTGTGTGAGTGAGCGAGCAAAACAGTGATGTGCAGTGGAAGTGGAGTTAAATAAACTCTCCCAGTCATGGAGGATTTCAGCGTTAACACAGTGTTTCACCGCACAAGGACAGAACTTTACAAACTGCCTGCCAGGTACTTAAAAGTTTCAACCCATTAGTTTTCACAGGGACATTAAACATCTTTTTTTTTCTCCACATAGTTGAGCTTCCATGTGCTGGCTGATTTATCACAATCTCTGTACGAAACTGAGAAAGTTAGCGCCGTTGTCTGAATTCTTCTTTTTTTTTTTTCATTTGGAAGCGATTGATATTTTACTTTATATTCCAGCAGGCTCACCGTACCGGTGGATAATGTGTGCTGTTATGACCTCATTATTATTTGATACCCAATGCATTCTCTCTCCTTGCACTCAAATTCCACACATGTGCAGCTACTCCTGCAGGAGGTAAAAAACGTTGTTCAAGATAGATAACAACCGGTGATTTAAACGCCTCCTCTAGCTGTCTTGACATTTTATCAAGACGTAAAAGTTCAGAACTGCTTTGAAATGATTAAACTATAAATAGATGAAGTGTGAGGCTATGCACAATTATGCGGCAAGCATAAATTTGGGGTACTCCGATAGAGAGCAGACCATTGGTACTACTGCAATCCCCTGTTTGGCTTATGTGAACATAATCTTGTATGCATAATAACAAAGGTGAACACACTTGGATACCCTTTACGTTTTCTCCCTGATACTTCAGACAAACATAGGTTGATAACTCGAGTCTCACCACGTCTCACACACATCTGCACATGCTTCAGTCTGAACGATTACCACTTTGAAGCCTAAACTGTGCACATGCAAGCGGTGGAAAAATCCCACCTCCTCTTTCTTGTGCTCATTTAAGTGACAAATTCACTGTAAAAATGAAAAAAACAAAACAAGTGACATTTTTGTGATGCAGAAGAAGACGTTGGACTAGTTGAGGGCTAAACTTCCTTTGTTTTTGTGTTGTGATCCCTTTAATGTTTAAAGCAGCATGTGATAAAAGAGTCACCAGATGTTTTTAGATGTCTACATCAATGGCGTCTTAGCATCTTGCTATATCAGCATCGGTGAATGTTTTTATAGTATTTCTATAAGGCTATTTAATCCAGATCGGACTGATAGTAGTGGAAATTGAAGAAAAAAAAAGAGAACACCCATAATATGAAATGCAGATTGCCTCTGTTCCCACGAGCTGTGTAGGAGGAAGATCAAAGACACAACAGCTGTTGTGCAATTCCATTATGCATGTATAATTGCACTGCACGTGGTTTTTCCCAGAGTAATTCATACTTTCATTTCACTCCGATCACTGCGGAGGGAAAAAAGAGCCATTTCTTGATTTAAAAGTATATTTTTCTCTGTCGCAGCAACAAGCTGCTGTAGCTGTGGTGCGGCATCGTAAGCCCCGAGTCTATCTGAGCCCTAACACCAGACGGAAAACCCGTTTGATTGCACGTTCAGTCCCGAGTTCTGTGGATCGGGATGGGTTCAGGATTCTTAGCCGGAAGTCTGATAAAACGCACAGACGCTCTCAAATGTGTGAAACGCAAACTAGTATCCAGGCAGATGACGCTATGCAAATTCACAATGTTTCCCGTTGAGAATGATGAAATATTGATTTTTGTATTATTTTTTATCTGGAAAAGACCAGAGCTTCAGCGGTGTGGAAGAAACCCCCTCAATGTGTTTTTTGTTGTTTCTTTTTGCCTTGGTTTCAGCGCCTAAAGGACGTGTGTCTGACGGAAAAGGACGCTATTGATCCCTGTGACTAATCTATTTACTCGGGCCTCCTGTTTGTCTCGTTGTCCGCCCGTGCTACAAGGGCTGTTTGAACCCCCCACTGACCGCGCTGTCCTTGTCCGTGCTCCCTTTCAGGTCGATACCTGCGGCTGAAAATGTTCCGCGAGGATCATGGCTCCTGGATGACCATGTTCTTCAGCACCATCCTCTTCCTCTTCATCTTCTCACACATCTACAACCTGTTCCTGTTGATGGCTGGGAGCATGGAGTAAGGCATTCAATCTCTCTTTCCCCCCCCCCCTCCCGACCCCCCCCCCCCCCCCCCCGCCCCTCCCCTCTCCATTCTGTGCTTCGCATTTGTTAGAGCCTCCCTGTGCGCCCCCCCTTTGGCTGCCGTGATTGATCTCAGCGTCTCGCCTGAACGAGGACTCGATACGGCTCTGATTAATCAGCCCCACGCTTTAAATCACCGGTTGGCGCAGACAAGGGGAAGGTGGTTAATCCTGAAAGATCACCTTCAGCACCTGCCCTCATCCACCCATGATTTTGGCTTATATGTTTTCTTTTTTTGGACATCCCCTTTGGCTGGATGCCAAAAATGTTTATAGCGCGCCTCTTAACTTTGGGTCTTTTTTAAATTGTTTCCATCCTCTTCCCTTTTTTCTGTTTACCTGCTGGGAAACCAGCGTGTGCACAGCAGAGCCTGACACCGACCCGTCAAGCCTTGACAGCAATCCGTTTATGCATTTGAAATGTTTCCATCTAAAAGTCAACCGTGGGCTCATAGATGATTTAGTTTGTTTTGGTAGCCAAATCAAAAAAGATTAAAAGAATAGCGTGGCAGGTGTCTGTTCTACTACGACCTGTCAGGAGGGAGGCCGGGGCTGTAAGGGATCTGTCCACACAATGCAGTTTTTTCCCCCCCGTTTTAACAACAGGCTTCAGCTATCCATAAGGAGCAGGCAGACGATGTTAGCTAGCAGGGAAGGTGTTGTGTTTTTCTGCGGCCGGAGGGATGAGATTGTATAATCGGCCCATCTGTCACTCCGGCCGGCACAGCGACACCCGGCATCCATCTTGCTCATTCTGGTTGGCCGAGAAAAAGGAAACGGGCGAGTGACGGGGCAGCTCCGCCGGGACGGAGAATGTTGCTGGCTCAGGGAAAAAGTTCCATTTGCAGTTGTACTCTGTCACAAGGAGGATTTCTTTTTTTTAATTTCTTCTTTTCTTTCTTGACACGGCCTCCCAGCTCTGAAATGTCGAGAAAATAGAAAATGGCCCGTTTTAGCTTGTTAGTTCTTTTTTTCTCCCAAACGTGGAGACTTTTTCCATTTCAGCTAATCACAGCTGGATACAACTTTTTTAAGGATTTAACAAGTTACTCAGGCGTTTTGAAAGCTTTGCAATATGACCATGAATAATGGCCCTCCGATACACGCAGGGCACCGTACGTGTTTTACCTACTAAAAACGGCCATTAAACAAGTGGCACCTGTTACAGATTATCCGCTAAAACGCTACAACTCTCTGCACGGCGGTTCGCTTTTGCGTGCGTGCTGCGGGGGGGAGCGCTGGCGATCAGCCGCTGTAGATCCCTCCACCCGGAGACAGGTGGTGCTGTTGTAAAGCGAGTGAGCCACCTGGTTACTCTCTGCCCCGGCTCCCGCCCACCCCTCCTCTCTGCCGCCAGAGTGTCCACTAAGGACCCGGGCCCCTGCCAAAAGCCATTAACGCTCACATCTCTGTTCAAAACACCGACGGGCCAACGGCAGCGCTCCCCCCTCTGCCAGGACGCTCTCTCTCGGAAAAAACACGAGCCCGGGGATGGGAGCGGGAGAATGCAGCAGAGTGAGCGAAAAAAGGTGATGGAGTGTGGGAAGGAAAGGGTGGTGGTGGTGGTGGTGGTGGTGGTGCTGAGGGGAGTGCTCAAGGTCTGTTGATGCAGTGAAACTTAATTCTTTTGATCTTTGTCCAAACCCCTATTTGCATCTCTCCCCTCTCCCCAACTGCCGTCGCCTCACCCTGCAGCAAAGCCGCCGTAGTTCCCTCACAGCTCAAAGGAAAAGTACAATATCCCTTTGTGGCAGCAGCTGGCCCTACGTGGGAATAAAAGCTGTTTTTTTTCTCCTTCTTCTTCTTCTGCAGAGAAAGAACTACCTGCTGGGAGGTATTTTTCCTTGCCAAGGCTTTTTAAAGGGCTGGTATTTTGGCGGGGGTTCACCTGCTTTGACATCAAGCCATGATGGTGCACTGCAGGGGAATGATCCTCTGGCAGCTTGACGGAGCCACAAAAACACACGCACACACACACACACACACACACACACACGCGTTACATATTGTTCACATCTCGCACCGTGTGTATCAGCGTGGGGAGATAGGTGGAGGGGGTCTGTGTCCCCCCCCCCGCCGTCTCCCTGACCTGATGCTGCATGCCGCCCGCGCCCTGCACTCATTAATATGCTTTCATTTTCCTTGACCTTTCATTCGGTCTCGGGCTTGATTTAATTAAAACCCGCGATACGTCTGCGAGGAAAGGAGATAAACTGCGCCATTAGGGCGGCAAACAATCTGTAATAAGAGATTGTATATCTTCTTTGGGGCGACAAGCATTTATTCGTGTTTAGCCATGTAAAATGGATTCATCAGCGCCATTATCTCTGGGCACAAAGAGGTTTCCGGGACGTGCGTCCGCGGGCCTGTCCAGCAAGTGCGTCAGCCAATATTTGAACAGCCACTTCTAGGTCAACAGCTATCAACCTGTTACCCGGCTTATGTGACTCTACAGGGGGGAAAAAAAACAAAAAAAAAACGTAGTCGCTCCCTGGGAACTGTAATCCACACTTGTTACCAAACCCTCACATCTGGGTTATTTGCATTTTAATGTAACTGTCAGATTAGGAGGGGGGCTGTTTATGTGAAACCACGGGAGTGTGACCGCCCAGGGAGCCTGACGGGCTTCATGAATGTTCTGTCACGCCGCGCAATCCCATTCCGCCATCTTACGGCGCCATTACCATCCAAAATCAGCCCCTAATTAGATGGTGTTATTTAATTAAGACGGCCCAATGCGTGGCGTACACATTAATCAAAGCTAATGTGGAAAAAAAAAAAAAGGTAGGGGGGGGATGTGAAGGTGGCGGGACAGGGGGAGCGGGAAAGTTTGCTGGGAGATCTAAAAATAGAGAGCTGGAGTGGGATGGGAGAAGCTAGAGGTTTTTTTAATTACAGTTATATTTCTCCTATTTCTCATTCAGGAAGGGAATACATGGATAACTGTGAGGATTGAAAGGGGGGGGTGTAAGCTGAGTAACACATAGGGGAGGTTTGCATCGGCTGGATGTGCTTAATGAGGAGCGGGGAGCGTTAGATGTGGCGTTTGAGTGCTACGTTAGCCTGAGCGGGATTAGACCCCACTGCATAAGTGCATTTGTCTTCCTTTGCGCGATCCTTTGTGTTGAATGTGCGCGAGTCCCCCTCCTCGTCTGTCGGTTTGCTTGTCTGTCACTAAGCCGGGCTAATGCCGCGGACAAAAGGCTAACTAAAAAGCACGCCGTGGCGGGCATGCAGATGCCTCCTGTTGCTGGCGATGGCACCGGGGACGGGCTGCGGCCTCGGAAACAGCGGCGTGTTTTTTAACAGTACGAGCTGACCTTTAGTTAATGCCCAAAGTCTGCAGCCGGCTGTTAGTTTAGGAATATGAAGCCGATTAGTCGTCTTCCTTTTCTCTTTTTCCATGCTTTGCAGCATTTATTTGTGTATTGATTTGATTTATTTCCTACACTGCCTGTACAGAGATCCCTCAGACCCACAGTCTGATTTTTTGTGTCTGTTTTCAAATCACACAAATCTCCATGACGATCATAAGTGTTCATTAAGGGTAGATGTGAAACAGCGGAGCCGAAGCACTTTTCTGACTCGATCTTATGATCTTTGCAGAGCAGTCATTTAATTCCCTGAGAAAAACAAATATCAGATTAGAATAGCTGCCTTTCTAAAAATGAAATGATTGTTCCATCTCTTTTTTTCCCCCTGTTTAATTTTCAGAGTTGCTCCTTCCGAGGGAAAGAAAAACAACTTTACTTGAGTGGGATTCGATATTAACCTCTTCCAGTTCGCTTGCCTTTAGCTTAATTGGTCTTTCTTTGCCTGCACCTACAAACAGATGCGTGCTATGCTCATCCCCCTGCTGCTTTCTTTACACTCCTACACACACACATGAGGGTGGTATTTGGAAAACGGCTCATTAAAGCGGCCTCCATGTCAGATGAGCGATTGGAGTAAAAACCATCCCTCCAAATACATTCCCCCTCCTATCAGAAGGCCCCCACCAGCAGCCTGGGTGCTATGTGAAGTGGCGAGGTGGGTCATATTCTCTCTTATTAGATCATCCTGCTGTTTTCTGGGACAGAAGGAAGGAGCGTCATTTTGGGGGCTGCGCACTTCATGCCTCGTCACGTACGGAGGCAGATAAGAAAGCTCCATACCCGCGGCAGCTGTTGGTTGTGCTTCTATTCTAGACACCTAGATTTGTATCTGTTGTTTTTGTTTTGGCTTCTTTGCTGAACAGTCCAACCTAAGGGGTCCCCTGTTTGGCTCCCTCCCAGAAGACAGCCGCTTGTATGAAATATGAGGGGCATTAGGAAGGCGCGTATGAATGAGTGAATGTGAATCGTACTGTAAAATGCGCTTTCAGTGTTCAGTGGAACTGACAAAGTGCTTTCCAAATGCCATCCGTTGGCCATTAACAACAGGCAGAGTTCTATGCTAAATGGGACGTCAGTGCCATTGGAAACACAACACAAAGTGTGTGGCTATGCCTTGTGACGCTTACTTATTGCTGTATCTGATTCTTCAATAAAACCTATTCATAAAGCATTTGTGAAGTGCACACGCAGCATAGAAGATTGATTTTATTTCGAGCTGTGTGTATGTGTGTACTGTACATATGTAAAGATCAAAAGATATAAGATGCCGCTTACCAAATGTTTTATATTCATTCAGTGTCCATGTTCAGAGGCTTACCACACCTTTGATCAAATTATGAGATCAGACATTTACATGGATTATAGAGAAACTCGGTAATTAATTACATTTTTCCCCATTCTTCTTTTGTGTTGTTCGTGGATGATATGAAATCCTCATGTCTGGTGCTCCTGCTCCGGCAGACAGACTCACTGGCTGATCTGCTCACTTTCATTTCTGACTGCTTTGATTCTGCATGGGCGTTTAATGTTGGTCGTCATCGACACCGCTCGTTAGGAACATGCACCTGCGAGCGCGCTGCAGAACAATAAACCCGCTCCACGTGTTTTCCGATGCGCCGTTTCCAGCGAAACAGCTCCAGAAAACCAGCCTAACCTTGAAATATCAGCAGTCGTGTTGTGTTCTTTAGGCCTGTAATTTTATTACAAACTGCACAAACTGTTCTGACTGATGACTGAAAGAAACAAGCTATTATACACATGATATAGAAGGTAACTTATCCAGTCAGTTAAGCTGAGTAAGGTGGGTATTATTGTGAAGTAATGTATTGCAAAAACAACCAACTGAAGGTTATTGCTCATTGCTCATATTGGCATAACATCATTAGACTGTTCTTTGATTTGTTGTATTTGTAGAACTTGTTGGTTTTATGGGATTCTCTAAGGAAGATACATAAAAACAAAACCGTGTTCCAGATATCTAACTGTGCTTATCAGTCTGTTTGTACCCCAGCTGTATTTGGAAAGGGCATCCTGTTGAATTGTGTGTCTGAAACTGGGACAGACATCTATTGCATCATAAACTTTGGCTATCGTTTAGCTTTTCACTGTTTGGCTACTTAAAATAATAAATATATATATATATATATATATATATATATATACACATATATACACATATACAGCTTCGACTGTTCTGTGTCGGGTCCGTTATATTAAAAACTAAACCTTAATCAATTCATAGTTATTTGTTATGAATTATAATTCTTTTAGTTATTTAAGGAAAAACACTGTTAGTGTGTGTATCTTTTAAGGTACTGTGTGTGCTGTGTTGTACTGATATCTATGACTGGAAATGGCTGACTGAACATGGTATCAGTTTTTGATTTTGACCTTTGTGTCCCTTTTTAAACCTTAGAAACCGAATATTTCCTGATGGTATTCCCTCTCAGTCCTCAGTCAGCGATAAGGACTTGATAAGCAATGTGTTTAGAACACAGGGATGGTTCTTTGAGGAGAAATAGAGACCTGGAATCAAAGTTACCTTGGGAGACGGTATAAGTAATGGTAAGGAGCGTCTGTATTGGCGGTTATACGGTTCCTGGTAACTACTGCTGCTCCACGTTGTAAACTCTTAACACAATGTTAGGTAGTGTAGAGCAGAGGAAGGAGAGGCGGGCAAAGCATTCCAATGCGGAGCGAGCCAAGGTCGCCGTTTATTGTTCTGATTGAGTCGAGCATTTTACGGGGCAGATGAGGTCACCCGGTTGCTTCAGTCACTAAATCACTGCCAGTGTCTGACAGAGAAAACAGGTTTATGCAAGCCGGCATGCTGGCATATACGTTCAAATAGACAATGAAAAATGAATACAAACCAGTGTATTTGGCGGCTGATAAGGGAAAGGCCTCACATCATGCTGTTTTATAAGCTTTAATAATCATAGCCTCCACGGGCGTTGAAAAGCTTTTACTTAGACTTTTGAAGAAAACAGAGTTCGACCATCGGAAGTCTTGCGGCAGAAAGTGTTTGCCTTGTAAAAAGAGGCCTCTGCACCCTGGTGCACAGCGGACGGTGGAGGAAATTGGAAAATGATAGATGTAACGGAACGGCTCTCACCGACTCCAAGTTGTTTAAAACTTCTTTTTATCAGGCCACCCTAGAACGAACCGTCTGTTGTCATGGTGAAATTGTGTGAGATCATGTGGAGTGAGGAGTAATCTTGTGCCATAAATTTTGTGTGAAAACGATGTCTAATGCTCCCTCAACCATTCTCGCCCATGCCATGAGGCGAGAGAAAACCCATTATTGAGGAAAGCCTTTGGTATATTCCACTGTCCACTGACATTGTTCTTTTGTTTTTTCATGATGGCATTCGATTATTTAATTGATACAATCTGAAGCAGGGTACGGCAGGACTCATCATCTTTTATCCATAGCTCCAGGCTAACTGCACCCGTTTTTACACCAAAGGCTGATATCTGAAGGCTCCTGTTTAGAGTCATCATCCAGTTGTGGTTGTGGAGTCATTACTGATGATGCTTCACAGCTATCCCTACACGCTTAAATGAGGCATGCAATAGTTTTGGCAAACTCTCTTATTTTGCATTATTTGCTTGTTTCTGGCCTGCAAATGGACCTATATCAAAATGATTTAAAATCCTTCCTACAGCCACCAAACGAGTCCCCTGACAGGACTTTTTAAGGGAGGAGAAACTACCCACTGCATTAGTTTGGGTTCAGTAACGGGAACATTAATCACTGTAGTGCTTCTCCAGAGGGAGACTCTTACCTTTTTGCTTCGTTCAATCCAGTTGATGACTCTTTTTTTTGTCCTTCCATTGTATATTTCCGTCAGCTCATTTAAGCTCCGATTGAAACCAGGTATTACATTAAATACATTTTTGATACAACTACAAATCAGGAAGCAGAGATTTTTAACCTTTTAAAGCCCGATCCAAGAAAAATAGACAAAGATTTTTTTCTTTAACATAGCATAACCAAAACCAGATTTTTTGGGGGGAATATTTATCATTTATTACAAAGGTTTTACCATTAAATGATGCAAAAGGTCTCCGATGGAAAATATTTCAGAAACCATATGTATCATACGATACATATGGGATTATAGGGTTAATTCCGGTTTTATTCCAGTTTTTATTCCAGTTTGAGCAGGCTCAAAAGCACCTGAATGACGGCTCTGCTCCAAAGCAAGAGCTAATATTGCATCATCTCACAAAAAAATGAAGCAACTGAGATGTTTTTATTTAATTAATTTTTTAATACTTTTCTGGTAAAGTCAGAAGAGTCGTTCGAGATCCCTGTAACTTATTGCCCTCTGTAGCACAAAATTTAAAAAAGAATATATATTTATATCTGCTTTTGTGATAGAACAGGACAAGACAGGAAGACATCACAATGTCCTTGAATATAATGTCTGAACAAGTGTGGGGAAACCTGATAAAATTCCACAGAGGGTCAAAGCTGCCCAGGCCAGCCGTGCTGGCACCACCAATGCAACTGGCTCCGTGATTAAGCCACGGGAGTCATTTTAGAGCTGATTTTACATGGTGCTTCCATACTGCTGTTCCACTACACCAAATTCTCTCATTAGGTCATCCAACTTTAAAGGCCATTAAATTTTTACTTAGCATGAATAAGTCAAAGGGCTCTGCCTCTGATCACGCAGTCCCCAAACTATCATAGATTTTAAAAAAAGAAGAGGAAAAAAAAGGATCTTTTAGTGCAGGGGTAACATTTGCTCATTCAAATATGAGAAGGGCATGGGTTGGCAGGAGGGTAGTTTTTTAGATTTAAAGCCCTGCATTTGGTGCCAGACAGCATTTCCAGAAGTATCGATTAGAATTTCGCTGCGGGTAAATGACTCCCAATGGGATCTCCTTGGAAACTGGAGCAGAGCCAGGCCACTGAAAGTCTAACCGACTTAATGCAGATATAAATCGCCATTCCAATCAAGGCCGTTTTATTTGCAGGCTTAAGTGAGGCAATACGTCACCTGCAGTGCCGCACATTTTCGTCAATAAAAGCCTGTCAGCCCTGTTAAAGGCACGCTGCCTGGATGGTATATGATTTATGCATCCAGTGACGGATATTTCCTACAGTAACCAAGTAGTTTAGAACAGTTTTGGGTCACTAACACATCACAATTAATCATGGTCGCTCTGTTTTGCCACTCAGGCCACATTGTGATCTGGAGTGCCTTTACATGAAACAACATGAGCATTTAGCATTAATGAGATATTAACACGTATTCAGTCTGCTGCTTTTAGCTAATAGCTGGAGCAGATTGCTGTCCGCTGCTCCCCAACAGATTGTTTAGACTTATGGGATTGGGAAAGTGAACGGCGTGCTGAGTGGTGTTCTTCACACCACCGGCCGGAGGGGGGAAATGAAAACAAAGCAATCGTGGGCGAACGTATACGCTGGAAGTGAACTCTGCTGTTGTGATGCTATAGTCAGGAATTTTCGAGAGCTTTATGTGCAATAGAAATCCTTTTATTGGTTTTTGCTCTTGGCCATGGAAAACAAAGACAAATGAAACCATTGACTCCTAATATGACCCCTTGAAAGAACAGCCCGAGCCCCATCCATCGCCATCTATTATATTCACAAGTGTGACCTGTCGGGCGGGGTGGGAGTACGCTGGGGTGGGGGTGGGGGGGGTCGGTGGGTGCCCACCTGCTCCACTCAGCTTCTGAGACACTGGCTGCCAGGAGATCAAACAGGTCTCATTGCTCCCCTCTGTTCTCCAGCCCTCCAATGCAAGCTCCATATAGGAGGCGACTGACCCACTTTTCATCCCTCCCTGAGCTATTACCTGGAAAAATGGAGAGACGTAGTATGCGAGTGTGCCGGGGCGGGCAGAGAGGTTTGAGGGGCTGAACAAAAGCTTCTCATCTTCAGAGATGAAGGAGTAACGACGGCTCCCGAGAAAGCGGGTCGTATTGTTTTTTATCAGACACGATTGCACGTGAGATTGTTTCTCTGATGGCGTCCCCGGGCCCCGGTGCAACCGCACATGTTAAGAAAGCTCACTTAGATCCGACACTTCAACAGGAGGGGCCTCGCCGTAACGGCGCCGGCCGATTCGAAATGGGCCGGACACGGGACCAACAAATGACCCATTTGGCAAACAAATAGGATAATTTGCCAGACACAGCATGACCAAATGAAACGGGCAGTATGGCATAAACTCCACTGCTCTGGTGTAAATTGTTTGCAATCCTGTGGGCTTTGTGGAAGGTAGAGCCAGCAATCATTGTTTTCGCAAGATTGGGTTTGTATTGATTGACTATCATGACAATGACATTTTTTTCTTGATTTTTTTTTTTTTCTGGATTCTTGCAGACATTGCTACTGCTTCCATTCTGCTCTGCTTGTTTGTTTGTTTTTTGTTACTACCCTCATGGGATATGCTACATGTTATATGTCCTATTCACTCATGATTGTTTTTTTTCTCCACAGGCCTCACATGGTGACAGAGTACATGGGCATCAGGAATGAGAGTTTTATGAAGATTGCCGCTGTGGGGACATGGATGGGGGATTTTGTCACAGCTTGGATGGTGAGATTCCAGCCTTCGTGTATGCCTGACACCGGGATAGTTTATGAAAAATAAAGAGAAGCTTTCACATTGGAAACCTGTTGTATTTAAACCTTACTGAGACAATGACAAGAATCCACACCGCCATGCAAGTAGCTTTTAACAATGCTAGTAGTTGGACTCAATAGACAGTAGAAATGTGGAGCGGGGTTAGATATTCTTGTGTTAAACCTTTATATTTTGGAGAGAAAACTGACATTTTTAGTTTTTAATTCTGACGAATGACATGTAGGCACGCTAAAGCTGATGAGGGTGGCCATGACCTGAGTTTTCTCAGGTTTATTTTACAGAATTCCTTGAAAGGAGCATGAAAATGAAAACACTCCTCACACTTCTGTGGAATTTTCTTAGCTCAGGTGTGTTTTCTCAATTATTAGGACGCAGCTATAGCGCAGACCTCCACATTAATTGAGTTCAGCCTTCAAACCCCTTGACTAACACGCAGCTGCGATCTAAGGAGGGTCAGGGGAAACAAATGGATGGACGGGGGGGAGCGACAGATTATCCTGGACGAAGAAGCTCCCTCTGTTCATTTGTCAACATGAAAAGAGGGGAGCTCTAGTGGGAGTGGACGCCCCGTGGTGGGAGGACTGGGGCTTTGACACCTGCATCCACGCAGCTGAGACAACCTGACAGGCTGCCTCACATTAGTATTCCAGCGTACATACTGCAGAGAAAGGGAAGGGAGTGGAAGGAGATGTAGAGGAGAAGGAGGAGGGAGAGAAGAAGCACAGAATAACGCAGGTGAAGGGGAGAGGGGGGTGGGGTGGATGGGAAGCGAGGAGGTGTATGTAAGTGTGTGTGTGTGTTTGAGAAAATGTTATGCCATGCCAAAGTGCTGAATCCAGAAATTACTCACAAGTTGTTGTTTTTTTACATTTGATTAATTCAAAAAGGCACTTTGAAGATGACCTCTGGGTCTCCTCTGCATAACTCTGTGTCTTCATTGGATGGCCTGACAGGAAACGTCTGTTTGTGAGACGCCTCAGTCCCAGAACAATTCCACAACCTTTCCCTGATCCTCCGAATAACTTGTCCAAGAAAGAGTCTCACTATCTGTAACACTCTCCTTGAAAATTAATCCTGTTTCTGCTGCACCATCACATATAGAAATGTTTGGCCTTTTCCATTTACGGTGTCCTGACCCAACTGAGAGAGCTTTCCATGACATTAAGCTGGAATGAAACATCATCCCATGCTTATACAAACACAAAATATCACTTCAAATGATGTATGACTCTAATTCCATTTGTCCATATTTAAAAACCACACACCCATACAGTCCCATGTCATATATTTTCTAACTTATAAGGCAGAAATATCTCAGTACTACGTTAATACATCTATGTAAGTACTACATTGCATGTGTAATGAATTTGGATGGGTGTTTTTTAATTTTTGTTTAGGTCATTACTCTGAGACATTAATCATCTGCTGTGCAAATGTTTTGTCTTGGATTTGTTGTTTCAGTATTTTTTGAGGACAGACTACATATTAAACTGAGCAAGACAACATTTTTTGCTCATAGCTCTATTTCATATTTGTGAAACACTCACAGTTGGCATTTCCTTGCAGACGCAACAACTGAAAAGCGAATAAATTACCGGAACACATCTCTGTGACATGTTGCAAAGTGCTGGATATATCTTTGATTTTCTGCTATGTGTAGCCCGGCTCTTATGCTTGAACGATTAAAAAGGTGGAGTTCAGTGATTTGACAAGAAAGGGAAGGAAAATGTATTAAAAAGGAGAAAGATTTGCAAAGATATACTTTGAAAGATTTACAGATAGCTGGGAGAACTACTGCTCAAGAACGCCTGGTTCATTGTTCAAGTGATCAACAAATAGATCTGAATCCCAACACACTGCATAATCTTTCAGCAAATACTGGACTTTAAATATTTACTTCAAAAGCATTTGCTAGATTTCCTAATATAAAAAAATGGAATAAAAAAAAAATTGTGGTGAGATATTTTAAATTCAATATCTAACCACATGACTGAATTCAAACTAAAGGAGTTCCTCCCGATTCCTTTAAAATGACCATGAAAAGAAATGTCTTGCTTTAACTAATTGGACTGATAAACAAAGCCATGAACATATTTCATATATTAAACAGTGGCCAGCTCCTCAGAAATCCACTAATTAACAGGTCAATCTTAACACGTAAGGTGTTGCCTTGCAGAGAAGCTGCATTCTCAAGGATACTAGCGAATCCCTCTCACTAGGCCCCAACTTCTACAATCAGAAGGCTTTAGCAGTTCAAAAGCAGGATGTATCTTCCTGCTGATTTCACCTCTTCTCCTCGTCATTAGTTTGTGACTGTGGTGTCACAGATCCAAATGCGTGCTTATCTTTAAAAAAAAAAACACCACAGTTCTAAGGGCTGAGCAGAGTGAGAATGATGCTCCGCTGCTAACTGACCGGACAGGGAGATGACTGAGTGGCCGGTGATGACAGCTTGCGCGGCTTTTAATCGTCCCCACCCACGTTTTTACGATGACAGGCTCTCACTCACACTGCACACGGGCTCACGCACATTCACAAGTTCCCCATTCCCTCTTGGTGCATTATGAGATAAATGGGGACGGAAGAAAAGAAAAAAAAACAAGTGAATTTCCTTTTATGCAGCCGCAGGAGCCTGTGGACTGTTGGATTGTTGTATGATGTTGCCTGTCAACTGTAGGAAAGTTATCCAGGAACTCCATTATTTTGTAATAACTTATTGTGTTTCTTGCTTTAATCAGACACCAGTAAACCATCCCTTTGCAGCATTTCTAGAACAAGCATTCCACTTTGGATGGATTTTTTATTTTTTTTTGTTCTACCTCCCACAGGTGACAGATATGATGCTCCAGGACCAACATTATCCAGATTGGGGCAAATTTGCCAGAAGGTTCTGGAAACGAGGCAACAACAGGATTGTCCTTTTCTGGTGTGTCTGAGATCTTTGTGCAATTTCTCTTCCTAAATTTCATGTATATTCATATACATATATATATATTCATATGTATGTATATACATATATATATATATATATATATATATATATATATATATATAAATGAGGCTCCGCGGAGCTGTGTTTGTACACGTTTGTGCACATATATGCGTGCAGTGTGGTCCCGCCGGCCCTCTTGCGGGGTTGCGTGCAGTCAATAGCCGCGTTAATCTTCTCACTCAGTGTCAGCACCTTAAATTAGAGGAACAGTGTGAAAATCGATGGACACAGCGAGGTTGCAGGGCGCGCCGCAACCCTTGCGTTTTGCTTACTCGCGCCACAAGCTGTGACCCTGAAAGCAGCGCTAAACAAATTCAACACACCCCGTCCGCAGCGGCCGTTAATCCACAGGCAAACAGACGGGTTCCCCGTAGGGATGAGTGGCACCACTAGAGCACGGTACACGATGTTCACGCCAGTCCAGGGTGCTACGTGAGCGCCCTCTCCTCCGGTTCATTCCAGGGCCAAAGCGATGATGACAGGTGGCGAAAGCGAACCGCTCTGACATGTGTTTGACATGTGCAGGAAAAGCTAAAGCCACCGATAACCCGGGCTTCAGAGAGAGCTCGCCCTCAGTGTTAAACGTGTCCTTCCCTGGAATCGATTCTTCTGCGTTTGGGATGCAAGCGGACAAATTCTTCTAAGACTTTTCCGCAGCTTTCCTTTTTTTATTGATGGATGCCCAGACTGGGGTTGTGACAATCGATGGCAGATTTGACGAGCCATCCTTTGAAATCCAGAGCTTGAAATGTGATTGATAAACGCGCCGGCGGGTAGTTCTCTTCACTATGCTCTGACGTGCTGCAGAACATTGGAGCGGGACGGTTCCCAAAGAGAGAGCACGCAATAGAAAAAGAGAAATGAACGAAATCCCACTCTCTGATGATGAAGAACCCAAAAATGCATCTCCCAAACTGTTAAAGTGAGATATAAGCTGGCAGCGTCTATCTGCAGAGCAGCCAGCCGATGTGCAGTGTGAGAATACACAGAGCGGCGCAATAATCGCTGGATGACATTGAGACAAAATACACTGTGGAGGCTAATACTAAGTCCACGCTCTTCTCCTCACAGGGATGAAAATGTTTTCCAGCGCATGGTGAATACAGAATTAGAGCAGTGTGGCTTAAACTCGGTGAAATTTCCAAAAGACTGTAATTGTTGGAAGCAGTTTTGCGTTAAATATGTAAAGACATGGAGAGAAATGTGCAAGAGAGTTGTGTTTTTCACCGCCTCATGTTTCACTGCTTTTCTTTTATGCACATCGATCATCCTGGAAGCTTCATTAGATATGAATACTTAGTTTTTTCATTTTTTTTATTTCAGTGTAGTCATCTTAGAAGCTAAAAAAAAGAAAAAGAAAAAAGGAATTGATCCATGCCAGAGTTATTCTCTGGTAGGTGTAGATGAGCTGTTTGTCTTTCACATAACATCTTGTTTTATAAATTATTTTGTATACTTTCAATGGAAATTGCTATCAGGCCCATGAAACATTGTTTATTTAAATTTAAATCAGCAGTCTTAAATCACACACTTGTGTGTTTATTGTCTCGGGTATTCCCAGTGACGGTATCTTGCAGCATCCTTAATTCTAGGATATATTATGTCACTCATGGATTTCTCCCTCCAACCTCTTTCCCACGGCCCTCTTTCCCCTTTCCGTCCCATTTCCTCTTTATTTCTCCCAATCTTTCCTTTCTCTCTCTGGGTATCCCTTCTTTCCCCTTTTCCTTTCTTCCTGCTCGCCCTCCTTCTACTCCTCCTTTCCCCTCTCCTGCAGGGCAGTCCTCTTCTCTCTGACCTCGGTGGTGGTTCTGGTTATCAGCACCGACTGGATCAGCTGGGACAACCTGAACCGAGGCTTCCTGCCCAGCGACGAGGTCTCCAGGGCCTTCCTGGCCTCCTTCATCTTGGTCTTCGACCTTCTCATTGTCATGCAGGTAGACCGCTCCCCCGTGGCCAATTAAAAAAATGGAGCTGGCATGTCTCTTGGCTCAGTCCACTACCCATCTTGCTTGTTCCCCATTCTCGCTATTCATCAATGGGGCTCTGCGGCGCACAGCAGCGAGAAGTGTGTTTGATCACTCAGGATTTGGCAAAGACACAAACGCAAAGACTCATATTTCTCCTTCTCCTTTCCCCGTCATGCCATCCGTCTTTACCCGCGAACCCAGCCTTTCCTCTCTCGCAACGCTTTAAAAAAAAATCTATTTTCTTAATGACGACTCACAACATTGGAGTTTTTCCTCTTTCCTCTTTTCCTCACCACCCAGTGTCCTCCCTCCTTCAAGAAACAGCACATCAATAAAGCCTGTGTCACTGGCTCATGAATATTAAAACACATTTGTCTGGGTAAAATAAATAAATTAATAGATAAATTAGACATAACGCACACGCATAACTGAGCACTGAAGATAAAGTGTATTGGAGGGGTTTTTCGCATCACAGGCAAGAACCACAGGCCAGTTGTTTGTTTATTTAATTATTTTTCATTTGGCCTCATTAGTGGGTATTAGAGCACACGCCGCAATACCAATATTTGTTATCCACTGAATATATGTTCCTACACTGTTTATTATGCTAATTACAAAGCGGTTTCATGGGAGAACATCTTCAATTGTTACAAATACACCACTCCACTGAAACATGGCAAGGTCACCATTCTAATTCCCATGGTAACAAGTGTGGCACTAAAAAGGATTTCTAGGCTGCTTTTATTGAAACAATTCATTATTCCAAGAAGGGCCTCTGGCTGCTCTGGCCACTAATTACTTCACACTCTGGTCTTCTCCACATTAATTTAGCGAATTATTGTGATTATGCAGATGTATAGAAATAGCTCTGCTTTCCCAGTTCTCAAGCGCCTCCTCGCAGAGTTGCCAGAGTCTTGCGGAGGCCTCCCCATTCAGCCTTAAGATTCAGGGCACAGACCTCGTGTGGCATGAAATCCCCGTTTTGGACAGCTCGTCGGAGTCCCCCCTCCCCCTGCCGCCGCCGCCGACCCCGTTCGCTTGCCGGTATATCACTCACCACTCGCGGTGATTTGTTTACAACGCCCCCCTTCTCATTTTCTGCACACTGTACAGCAAGCACATTTACTGCAGAAATTTACGAGACGAGCTGGCCTGTGTCGTTCCTGTGGCCCCTTGCACCGACAGCCTAAGCTTTCCTGCACAGCTTCATTCACCTCCGCTCTGGAGCAGAGCCACAGCTGATCTCACATCTCCATGAGAAACCAAGGGCGGAGGTGTTCTCAAGCTAATTAATTCCCCTCTTAGTCTGGATTTGTCCTCAAGCAGGGTTTTGCACTTTGAATTGAGTGTTATATGCTTTTTTCCTCTGCTCAACGTCTGAATATTTGTTCTTTGTATATAAGCATACACACATTTAACCCCGTTGCACTTGCCATGAAAACCTATTAATTGGCGGGTTTAATTAATTAAGTGTCATTATTGCGCCCGCTTCAGCTGTAAAAATGGAAGGCGAGAGTACTGGGGCTAAGATCCAGCAGTCAGATTCCGGCATGAATCTCCCTGAACCGCACGATCACGTAGATACGCACAACGTCCTTTCACACATCAAGCACTTCAGACAAAGGAACAACACCGCTGGTCCGAAACTGTTTGCACTTTTCTTTCCGTCTATTTTCTTTTCTCAAACGACGACAACAAAGAATATTATATTGCGAGTTGATTAATTCTGCCTGCTCATTTTAATGAAACTGTTTTACGACTGAGGTTTTCATTAGTTTCATCTGTTTTTCATTTTAATTGCATACTCTCCTCATGCAGAGTAACTAATTACAGTTTAGAAATTGAACGAGGGACGATGCCAATCTGAGTCAATTATGATTTAGTTCCACCTAAAACTCAATCTAATATTTGCATTTTCCTGCGGCACACAGTTTCTAACCACACCTGTTTGTAAGTTTATATTGATATTTATGCATCAAGCAGATGCTTTTATCAAAAGCGACTTACAAAGTAGGGCTGCACCGCGAGTTGAAGTTATTAAAGTGGCGGCCTTGCAAACGTGCCCGACGCCTCAATGGCTCCGCAAAACAGTTTCTGAAAAACATTTCTCTTTAAGCCGTCCTTGAAGTGTTTACAGAAACTCATGCAACGCTTTGCACTTTTCACATTTCTTGTGTTATCACTGCTCGGTTTCCCATGCGTCACCCCAATCGCCTGCTTGCTGCACATGCAGCCCCACACGCCTCGGATCAAATGAGAAGTCGCTGTGGCGTGCAGTGACGCTACGCAGTACCGTCTGGGAAACATCAACGCTCCGCTTGCCTGTGGTGAAGCCATCAGCCCGGTCATATCAGATAACGCGTTCTCTGGGTGAAGGCGAACTTTTCATTGGCGCGGCTCAGTTAGCGCGTTGTTTGATATGTATTGTCGAAAGGTTTTTCTCCAAAAGATTATGTAAACACGTATTCCCCAATGCTCACAGTGGTTCTGTCTCTGAGGCCCCGTTTGCCTGTTCGCTGTCCTGCAGAATATTTTCCCTTTAGGTCTTTCTCCAGCAGGTGCTCACGACATTGCTGGAGTTTGCTTAGAATTTTATTTGTCTTGTTTTCATCTGCACATCACTACCATTATCAATAGACTCTGTCAAAGTTTTAAAAACTTAACTCAGTGCAGATACTAAGAAGAAGTCAAAGACCTGTTTAAATTAATTTTAATTAGGCAAGTTTGCATGTTGTTTTCTCCAGTATGTTATGGAATCGCCTTTTTTAAAATGCATTACCGAATTTCTATTTTTAATCCTCTAATTTATTACTTTTTTTATTTTGTTGCTAGAATTAATCATGACAGCTATGCTTGGAAAACTACCAGCCTGCAAATTTAACTATGCACTTGCAAAGAAAAAAAATAATCTTAGTGACACCACAGGGGCATAGGCATCTTCTAAATGTCAGTTTGGTCTGAGTGCTGATGGATTTTGACATGTTGAAGTCCCCGTGCACACTTCACAGGCCTGTAAACACACAGCGTGATCCACAGGCTTCGGCCACCGACACCATGTCTGACCTCCAGTCGGCGTGTGAAGAGACTCCGCAGAGACTTGATATCAACTAATACAAGAGGCTTCACTCGAGTGTGCAACATCTAATAAAGCGTGATACCCGGTTAACATTTGTCATTGTCAGCGTGCCGCTTCAATGTGCTCAGACCTGTTCAGCTGAGGCCAAAGCTTCACAGCTGGAACACCTGTTTGTTTTAACTTTGGGTTGAATTTTTAAATTTTTTTTTTTTTTTACTCTTTAGGACTGGGAGTTCCCTCACTTCATGGGCGACCTGGACATGAACCTGCCCGGAATGTCAACAACGCACGTGAAGGTCAAGCTTCCTGTCTGCAAGCGAATCTTTAAAGAGGAGTACCACATTCACATCACAGGTACAGAACAGTCATCTCTTCGGTTATTGAGGGGTACCCCCGTCTTGTGAAAAAACGGCTCCACCAACCCAAAGTCGGTACTCTATTAACTAGAAGGAAATAATCAAAACGAGGAGCCGAGCGTTACATGTGAACTTTTCGATCAGTTTTAGGTGTGGAAGTGCTGTGGCTGCTCCAGTTTTTCCCATTCACAAGAGCTTGTTGCTAAAACCACGGCTCCATTTATAACGCACGTGTAGCTGATGCTTCACGCAGGTGCCACCGCCGGTCCAACTGCGTTCTCTCATCCTCCCTGTCAAGCAACACACTTCTCTTATCATTTCTCACATCTAGGCCCCCTAATGTTCTCTGCAATTGAGCGCCTTCCCCCCCTACAAACCCCCCCCCCCCCCCCCCCCCCCATCGGTTCCCCCGTTTGGTTCTGCAGCGTGGACACGGCCTCTCAGTCATCAGGAGAGGCCAAAACCAATGTTCCCGAGCTAAATGTTAAGCTGTTCAAACGCTCAGTGATTTTCGCAAGAGGTTGTTAACCCTAATGCATCGCATATCCATTAAGCATGATGCGAATGGCTACGCTGAGACGTGATTAGTTTAACTAAAAGCATATTAACAACATACATTGCCAAAGGGAAGGGTGTCATGTATACCTGAGGATACATCTGCCTGCTATTAGTCAACCCGGGGAAATGGCTGTCTCGTGGTAATTTAGCGATCTCGTTAGGATATGCTGTGGGGAAGTGGCACCTGTAAATGGATCTCTGCCCCGCCGCGTGAAGTGTATGCAAAGTAATGGCGGATAGATAAAAGTGACAGCATATCTTTGTGTTGGACTCTGCCCTGTAAATCCTATTAAGAGCCTCTCATTGTGCAACGCTCTCTAAATGATCTGTAAAGTTTGCAAGATATCTTAACCCCAGCTTGTATCCCATTGCAGGGAAGTGGTTTAACTACGGCATCATCTTCCTCGTGCTGATCCTGGACCTGAACATGTGGAAGAACCAGATCTTCTACAAGCCCTACGAATACGGCCAGTACGTGGGGCCCGGGGAGAAGATCTACACGGTGGAGGAGCCCGAAACGCTGAGCAGCTTCAACTACAGCACGCTCACCTACGAGTGGCGCTCCACTACCATCGACCCCAGAACCAACCGGACCTACGTGGAGCGGGACATGTTCCTCCACAGCCGCTACGTGGGCTCCAGCCTGGAGGTCAAATGCCTGGCCTTTATCCCGAGCCTGGGCGCTTTCGTCCTGTTCGGCTTCTTCGTCTGGCTGTTGGGCCGATTTCAGGACAGCGAGACCTTCCCCGAAAGCCAAGACAAGAGCTACGAGCCGATCAAGAGGAAGTCTCCCTCCGAGTACAGCAAAGAGATGGGCGTGACGCCGGAGGAGCTGCATGCGGCCATGAGCGACAGCCTGAAAACATCGGGAACGCCCATGCTGCTGGCAGTGGACGGGCCTCACTTCGGAGCCACGCCGTCCACCAACTCCACCATCTCCATGGAAACCCAAGAGACACATCCCAGCATCATGATTGACAGCGATGGGCAGGACGAGCCGGCGGTCTCATTTGATGTCCACAGACTCTCTCCATGACAGGATGCGCCCGGAAACCGAATAGTAATGACTCAGCAGCATCTCAGATCGTGGCTTGATTTCAGAGGAGACGAAAACCATAACAAGCAAAGGATGAAGTGATATTAACGCAGCAGTCGCATTCATATATTTTTGTAGGAAAACCTTTGTAAAAGCTCCGGCAACAGTTTCTGATGCAGCGATAAGAAGTGGATCTGTAGGAGTGGAGGGCAAACTCTTAATTGACATGGTGCTCGGCGGGATTTTGCATTTTCATAAATCACTTTGTCATGGTTAACTAACGGGTGCCTATATCAGAGAAGCGTTCCTATGGCTATGACTTGTAGTCAGGCTGATTTTATTGTGTCAGAGCCGTGTTACAGCTAAAGTCGTGCCTTGGCATTTCACATTTATACACAGACAGACCAATATCCTAACAGTCTCAGAGCTTTTGCTGCAACAACATAGAAGATGTCCTGGTTACAGTCTGCGGTATAAATGTCTGCCATACTGTCTCTTTTCATATCCAACCATTTTTTCTTACCTCATTTAATCCTCACGTTATGTCTTCTGGATTTATTCCTCTGTAATGCCGCTCTTAATTTATTTCAAACGTATATATCTCTCGTCGAAATGACACGATTATCGGCATAATGTACGTCGATGACCTTTTCACGTCTCCTCACTTGATATCATTTTCAGAGATAATAAATGCAATCAGCCGAGATGAAATGGCAAACCAACAAGCCAGCTCATGATTGCTGATGTGGCTGCTGCTCCTCCCCTGAATACCAACAGTCAGAAAACCGGGCTTCAGCCTTTGGCTTAAACGAGTGACTGAAGTGCACCGGTGGCTCCTTCTCCAAAGCTCAGGGCTTCTTTGTGTTTAAATAAACCTTGAAGGTTCTGTAGGCAGTTTTTTTTTTTGCAGGTTGATGCACGGAAATAGTTGCGTGGCACATAATCCCGATGTTGAAAGAAGAAAGAAAAACCCAAACACAGTTCAAAGCTGCAGCGCCTATCCATGCTCTGGCTTTAAAAGTGGCTTTTTCTGTATATTCTTGTGTTGCACCTTATTTAAAATAGCTTTTATGATTTTGGTATTTTGAAAAATAGAAAAAAGTTTGCCCTTAGAGTGGATTTCTCTGAAGTGGACGTATCAAGTAGCTTCTTCCTGTTTTGCATTTTATACTTATGTTTGTCAGCCTTTCTACAGCAGAGGACTTGGCAAGTGATTGTGACCAAAGATGCCAGATCATCCAGAGCTTTGACTACCCACACATACATGATGAGAGACGCCCTGGCACTATGGTACGTGCCGCTTCGGTTCTTGGTGTTAAAATACGATTCGCCACGATTTACCTGTGTCCTCCGAAGTAAAGGCAGTGAACACTTTTTTGCTTGTGAAGTAACACTTGAACGTTGGTGTGGTCGCCTGAAAAAAGACTAAATAAATACAGACTATGGAATGTGCCACCACCTATAAATACAATGTCCTTTCGACATTTTACACCCTGAAGACATTTTGAACTAATTTTACGCTTGGATTCAAGTTTAAATTCAAGTTAAGCCAAGGTAATAACAATTTATTTGAATTCTTCAGGGGAGTATTTTATGCAAAACCAACTGGTGTTTGATTTGGATCTGTATTTATATAGATTTGCATGGACTTTGTGAGATAATATTTCTGTTTTTCAAAGAAAGCGTGAGCATATGTAGCTCTTGGGAACGGTGGCACATTCCATGTTGTTGTTTTTTGTGTGTTTGATGAGGCATACACGTGCATCTGTCTGTGAAGGTTGCTTTATACTAAAAAGTGCATGTTGTGTGTTTGTAAGTGTGTTTGGAGGCTTGTGAAGTGTGTAGGTGTTTGCTATGAAACTTGTTTTCCTCCCTGCCATTTTCCAGAGAGGTCAGTCTATTTAGCAAAATTGTTTTGCTTCACTTGGTTCTGCCATTATCTCTTCAAACATTAAAGCTCAGTGGTGGAAGGATCAGGATATTATTTTCACCAAAGAGCTTAACCTCTTTGGACCTGAAGGGCCTTTAAGAGGTCTGTCCTTCATTCAGTGTGTTCATCTTGGTTTTGTTTACTTGATTGTCTCTTGATTCCTGCGGGTCTGTGAATGCAGAGCAAGTTGTTGTGTGTTTGCACAGTGTGGTCTGCATCTGTTGAACCTTTTTGTCGTCAAGAAATAAAACATTTTTTAAATCTTAAAATCTGTTGTGCCTTTCCTTTTTTTATATTGAATTATATGCGAGCCCCTCCGAATGCAATCAATGATCTTGTATAAGTAACTCCAAAAGAAAAAAGTTCTGGTTTCCCTTTTTACTATATGCATGAGTGGTAGTATCCAAGCAACAGCACAGGTCAACCTTCTCGCAGCCACTGACCCAATTAACGTGGGCGACACGAAAAATGATGACATGTCTTTTCACAAGGACACTCAAGTATGCAGCCTGCATTCGCGACTACAAGCCCAGATTACAAAGAGTCCTTCTCTGGGCCTTTTTGATTTATGCCGGTGGGAAGCCATTTCAATTTGTATCGTGTTTTGCTTCCCAGGCGGTATTTGTTTATGAGCATATCTCTGTATAAATGAGTTATAGATTGGATCAAAAATGAAGAAAAACAAGAACTGCGCAGACTAAACTGATCCTTGGTGTGAGGTTTGGAACCGTCCATATGCAGGCGAGAACTACAGTAAGAAGAAAGAGGGTTCTGGGTCTGAATGTGTTTTTTAAAGTCAACGTTTAGATAGAATTAGCAGTTTGAAACAGTTCATTTGAAGCTGAACTAATAAGATAGGTCCCACTGTTCCGCAAAGGTTCTTTGAAATAGAGATCTGCCACATACTGTGGGGATGAGTAAAAGAAAAAAATGGATGCAGACTGAATAATTTTGTTGCCCTTATTTTAGTGAAGTGGGCTTATGAGCAAAAAAAAAGAATCAAGATCTGTTTTTTATTGTATATAGTAGAAATGATCAAAGTATGGGGTTGAGAATGGGGTGCTCAAACACAGGCAGTCCTTAGGCAAAGTTCTCTCTTCTGATTCTCTCGTCTGAAACAAAAACAAAGACACTGCGTCTGATTAAGAACACGGACGCCTTTTGAGCGATGGTTTGAGAGTTTCCTCAAGAGATTGCTATTTTAAAGACAGCCAACTTTTGCATCTCCCATTGGAATTTCATAAAGTTGGAAACAGTGGCTGGGCTGCTTGCGGGCCTTGGCATGCAGAGAACAACACCGAGACGCAAACATAACTACCATCCCGAGGTGTGACAATGAGGACCCACATATAAAACGAAACGGGCCTCATTAAGGCTTTTTAATCAAACACTATTTGTCTCATATCAGAGTCCCTAAAAGATTACTCGCTCTGATGAGTTCTCCTGTTGGTCCGTTGTCAAGCGTTTTCCTCGAACGGAGACGAGAATGAGTCCCAGCTATTAAGTTTGCCGCTGTGTGGTTTCCAGGAGAACATCACGAGCACCAATCTCAAAATCCAACATGTCTGAGCACCAAAGCGATGCTTGTTGCTTTAATAATCTCTTTGTCAGTGTTGTACGTTCTGTAATCAGTCACTTTCTGTGGACTCATTGTTACTGTGTCGGGAGGCACATATCCAGGTTCTCCGGCTTCCTCCCACCATCCAAAAACCTGCATGTTAGATTGATTGGACATTCCAAATGGCCCTTAGGAGTGAGAGTGAGTGAGCGTGGTTGTTTGTCCTTGTGTGTCTCTGTGTGTCCTTGTGATGGACTGGGGACCGTCTAGGGTAGGACCCTTCCTCTCTCCCATTGACCACTGAGATAGGCTCCAGTCCCCTCGCGGTTATGATAATGGATGGATGGATGAAGACATAGGGGGAATGGGAGTGGAAGCACTCCCAACATTCCAAGATTTTAATAATCTTGGACCAAGAGATAATCTAGTCAACAGCCCATCATTGATAATCATGTCTCCTGTGAAGAATAATCACATTCACAACACTGAACCCTCCGACACCACTCACTGAAGATGATTTCTAATAAGAGCCACTGCCAGATGGTGTTATGGGTAGATTAGGAATAAAATACCTGCTGTGAGAAAACAAAGCAGCTGTAGGAACACCTGAGGTCTTACTGTTGCTTGTTGTTTGTCTGGGAAAATAAATCTCATTGCCGGGGAGCGTTGGGTGTTTGACTGAAGCCTCTTCCAAGTCTACGATGGGGCTGAGAAATGAGATATTGATTTTTTTTTTCACAGGACCGGGCTGTAATTGAGAGAAGACATGGAAACCAGGGATTCAGAACCTTTTGTGGGGGCATACTTGTGTTGTTAATGTTGTATTGACAGCTTCCTTGTTACAGTAGATGGATTTGTGTAAGTACTAGTCATGAATAACTAGCTGGCTTTGGAATTAAGCTTTTCAGAAATTATTTTTATTCTGTTCTTTTCTGCCATGTGTAGACTCCCCAAGACAAAAATACCTTAATTTACATTTTACATTTTTCCAAAAATTGCCTCATTTACCTGCTTCTCTGATTTGGTAGGAGACAGACACTGCCTTAGGGAAAAGGAGGGAAGAAGGAAGCATAATTGTTTCACCTACAGCTAAATATAAACCAGTAAAATTCCCCAGAGGGGACGGGCTGTAGCGACAGATCGGCAGGAATCCCCTCCGCTGTCTGAGCTATCCCCCAATTAGATCAGTGCATCATGTCCCGGCATGGCCCATCACTCTGTGCTGACAGCTCCCTGACTCTTGGAGACCCTGTGAAATTTATCAGTGTAGCCAGTTCCAGCCAGTTTGTACCCCCCCCCCCCCCCCCCCCTCCCCTTTTTCCCTGGTGGTCACATGGGAATCAGAATTCATCACTTCCCTACTGCAGGTGTCTGATACCTTTACGAGGAAAACGTGGCTCAGATAAATCTCCAAACTGCTTCCTCGGATGGCTGAATCCCAACGGCGGAGATTTGTGATAACGATGTCTTCCTTACTATTCCTCTGAGGAACATCAAATTTGCCTCTAATAGCTTTAAGTTGGGTCGGTGCTACACAAAGGAAAGGAACATTAACTACTGAGAAAAGAACTACCAGAAAAAATACAATGAATGAATTACTTAACATTTTAATTTAATCGGATAAAATTAAATTAAATAAAAGGACGGGTGAGATGACCCATTAACCTGAAGATGAGGTGCATATTGGTGTGGCGATTCTTCCAACAGCCCCCAAAAACATGCTTAATAGGTGTACGGAGGACCCTAAATTGCCTGTAGGAGTTTTGTCTGTGTCATTTATCTGCATGTTTCCCTGTGATGGACTAGAGAACTCTCCAGGATGGGCCCTGCCTCTCACCCTATGAACCGTGCCTTATACCTATAGCTAAATTGCTCATTCCTAACATATTTTGTATAACTCTTTTGTGTCCAAATAGTTTTATCTTCATCTCATCAGATCAAGCAATATGGCTGCATTTGAATTCAAATTAGTTTCCGTCTTGTGACCCAGCAATAAAAGTCTGACAGGTCAACATCAACATGACCACGAACTGGGGGGTTGCTTATCATTTCAAGGTCCTTTTTATCCAGCTTATACTGAAGGGATGTATAATGATGTTTCGGGTTATTTAAATACTTAAAACATGCACCTTACGTACGTGCAGCATTTCTGAACTATGAACTGTGAAACCTGCGAAGAGGCGTCTGCTTTCTGGAACGTTCAGTGAATTCCACCCAGCTCAAGAGGAACACACCAATTTATTGTGTGTGTGGTTAATCATGAGACATTAGCAAAAAAAGAAAAAACACTAGCCCAGAGGAAATGTTAATAAACAGAGTAAGAGGTAGAAGTAGTTTCAGTCTGCAGTTAAGTTATATTCGCAAAACGGAAATCTATACAATTTGCTTAACAACTGAATATTCCCCACTTATTTGCAGCAACTATTGCGTCTGGAAAGAAAAGCCACAGGCATTGCTGGACTGTAAAACATTTCTGCTGGATTTCACTTGAACTTTCCTCACTACTGCCTCAGACTCTACGTGTGTGTGTGTTCTGCACAAGCTGTGACACATGAACAGAAAACACTCTTTATCCAGCAGCAGCTGGAGATAAACGCTATAAACTGCACCTTTCCAAGCAATTTTCTGCTACATTCAGCACAGATGAGTTTTCTAAAAGCTCACACCAGTATGCTTTTGAGTAATTGCATGTTTATTATCGCTTTTCCCTGAAACTGATTTTACCGACCAATTAAAGCAATCAGGTGAATAAAATATCACTATTAATAGCAACGACCAAAAGGCTACGGATGTTGTTTTATGCATCTTGCTGTTTTTTTAAGTTTCTGCCATAGCAACATTCCCTTTTTCTCTTTTCCGTTGCTTTGCTTGATCGGGAACAGTCACAATGATATGTGAGGTCATTAACAGTAAATATAGGACAGGCCATGAAGTGGACTCCCTGTAGGTCCAGGCATCTGTTGCACAGGGTCCGGCACTGCCATGGAAAATTGGACATTTAGGAGCCAGCTGGAGGACCGGCCTGCCCTGCTGTGGCACCACCACTCAGGTGCCCGCTGGCCTCTTGCCACCGTGATCTGGACGCCGCTGGACCAAAGCAGGCCAGATGGTGGCTTTACCAGCTCACGAGCAGCCACTGTGGACCGTCCACTCTCCGCTGCCCATGGCCCCCGTTCTAATATTCAGCTCTGGGGGGGATGAGTTTTGTGTCATGAAAAACTGAGGTAAAAAAAAAGTTTATAGGGCATGGGAAGTGCAAAAAAAAGCCGAGGCGAGCAGAGGGTCTGTTTAAGAGAGTGAATATAAATGGGCCTTCTTACGTTGTGTGTTTGTTAATGTAAGCGGAGTCATGGAATCAGTCAGTGGAGGGACAGGTCCGTGGGGAAATGAAGCCATCTCCTGCGTGAAATCATTTGTCGGTGGCTGTGAACGGATAGATAACCATATTAGGAGCTTTGAGAACTAGTCTGCGATACAAGTATTACTGCGTTCTCCCGGGGCACAGGCCAGAGGGGGGGATCTGACTGTCTGTGAGATAGTCGCTGCTCAGAAATCAATCTGCATATGTGGAAGCTTTCCATACAGCTATTCCACTGGAAAATTCAGGTAATGGACAACACTATAATGTATTTCTCTTTGGCAATTACATGACACTTATGTACACCTACAGTCCTACAGTGAGAGTCAGAATATTTGCAGTTGAATTGTCCTGATGTGTTTTTTTTTTTACTTCTCTGACAGGTTCCAGTTTTTCCCGTGAGGTATGTTAACGGTATGAATTTGTGTAAGTCACTCATTTTACCAGTCTTGGTCCTATTAGCAATTTGGTGAAAGATGAAATGTTGTAGGTTTGTGAAAACTGAGAGCTCGCAGACAGAAGTGACTTGGGAAATTGTAGGAAAACTGTGCACATTATTCTAGATTCATAATGATTTAGGGTAGTTTATTTGAGGGGGAGGAGTCATACAGTCATTCTGCAGAATCTCTGATGAGATAACTGAAATATTTATGGAAAGCACGGCACGTCCATATGATTCAGTGTAGACTGTCTTAATGTCTTCAATCATATCTACAGGGATGAGTGAAACTGACTTTACATTGTCCCTCAGAGTGCATATTTCTAACTACTCAGGCGAAGAAAATGAATCCCCATCAGTAAAAGGTTTGTACTTGAACTATGATCTGCGCAATAAACCAGATCTCATAAAAAATTTCTGGCCAAAAAAATTAATAAATAAATAATAACGCTGATGGTGAAAATGACAAATAAAGCTATGAATTCACTGAAAGGTCAGTCGTTCATGTTACAGACTTAGTTGGTTACTGTTGATGTTTAAATATAGGTAGTTAAAGCAATCTTCATAGGAAAGACTGTCCCTTATGAAAAAGGAGACAATAAATTGTGCAGCAACACAACTTTGGAATTATGATAAATATGCATACATAAATGTGAATGTGAACAAAGGCGAAGACATCATATTCATTTTGTGCTGCTTTCACTGGGTTAATCTTTTTCTTCTTCACAGCAAACCCACATTCCAGCCTAGCTTAGTGTTGTCAGACTGTCATTGCAGCCTTGGAATTCTTTGCAAATTTCTCCTATTTTCTTTCTTTGACTTCATAATGTATTCCATCAAGGTCAAAGAAAGGTATTAAAAAAAACACCACACAAGGCCATCTCTAAGAATATTTGAATCTAACTTGCCTTTAGAGTGGGCCTTTTGCAATTTTGCTGCAGTCTGTTGCAGTTTTGTACGTGAGCGAATCTCACATGGAGCGCCCTGTTTAAACCAGCCTGCCCTCCTTTGCTGCTTCTTTGGCAAACTGCTTTGGAACCCACACCAGAGGGGTTTCTTCCTGCCTGAGGCAGGAAGGGCAGCAAGGTTTAGAGATGGAAAGTTGGGGAAATCCAAGAGTAGAACCTCACCACCTGAACTAAACCACTTTTAAACTCCTAAAACGATTCTATAAAGGTCACATTCTATTAATGGCCTGTGTGGGGATTTCATGCTAAATCCAGGGTCTCCATCCACAGATTCAATTTAAGAAGCGTCTACATATAGATGGATTTATCATAAACTGTTCCAAAGTTCTATGAAAAACACATTTTTTTTAAACTGACATGGTCAAACACTGTCACTTTGATGGAAAATAAATATAAATATACTACTCAACAATGACAGTCAGAATGAAACATATTGGTTTTGTTAGCTGGTGTTTATGCTCAGTTACACTGATATCAATTAATAATTGGCCGAATGAAAATCCCACTGAGTAATGTAGGCAATTATCATTAGTTAGCAGATAGGTTAAACATTACCTGAAAGGATTCTTTTGTGAGCTGGTGTTCTTAATAAGTGCAATCTACAGCAATCTATAACCAATTAGTGCATTTTTCTTTAACATTTAATTAGGTTAAGTGGCTATAATGTTCGGGAAAGTGGGTCATTGAACCTCCAAAAAATCTATTCTCCCGAGCAACATGTAAATTGTTCTTCATTCAAACACAATGAAAACAGATAAAAGGCACCCATGTAAGCCAAGACAAGACAGGAATTAAATGTAAATGGAAATACTTTATTTCACTATTACACAATAACAAGCTTGGAAAGAAAAATTACAAAAAGGAGAAATGGAACAAAATGCTACAAAGCACCACATAATATAGACGACTCGCAACGCAAAATGTGGCAACGGAACCTTATGCTAAACGGCCTTCGCTCTACCTAATGTATCAACAGCATCATCATTGAGGAATTAGAAATCAGCAAAAATGTTTGGACATCAAGCACAGTCATGCCAGTAATAGGAGTATCTTACAATTGTATGTAGCGATGAATCAGAGTGGGGAAAATGTGATCCTCTGTGTGGTGAGACAGATCAGAGAGAGTGGGTCTGAGGGAGCTGCCCCCCCTCAGCCGTTTGGTATGATACAGGTTTGCATTTGGTATAAAGGAGTTGAGCTAGCAGGCATGGGTCCCAGACTGTTTGCACGTTACTTTTAATATATAACATGCACGAGGTACCAGATGAGTGGAGATTACTGTATGGAACAGACAATAGGAACCATGAGCTGCGGGTGATTATAGAAAAGAGTGCCCGGTGGTTAAAGTTGGACAGTTGTTTAACAGTGTGACCTGAATTGTAACCTCCATTCATTTGGTTCACCCGGTCAGAACCACCTCGACAGTGCAAACACTATTTGACCCGGGCCCGTGAGAGGACGGTGTGGAGACACAGGGGTGGTGGTACTTTTTTTTTTTCTTCTTCTTTTCTTACATGGAGAATGCTGTACAGGTGCCTTCGGGTCTGCCTGGACTAAAGGCACATGGGGTCCACTGAGCAACAGATGTGTCCATTCTGCAAACGAGAGGAAAAGGAAGGCAAAGAAGCACAGGTGGATTATTGTCACGTTTTAACCTCAGGCCAACTCTTTTTGAAAGCCAACAGATGGTATTTTCAGATGATGGCGGTGTTGTAGCAAGCGGGCTCCATTTGGCATTTGGAGCTCCTCTGGGTGTCATTTCACCACTAACTGATCCAAGGAGGCTATTTCCTACCGAGAATTCAAATGTGAATGGTCACTGAGTCATGGATCACCAATCTGGGCAACTCAGAACTGCATTAGAGTGCAAAGTTAGCTTGAAAAGAGGAATTATCTCCACATGCACTGAATGTAAATATTTTTTTAATTTTTTTTTAGGATGGCTGCCATCTTTCCTCTATAATGCGGAGATCATCGCCAGGCATGCAGTGAGGGAATATTTTCTCCCCGGCAACACAGTCAGTCTTAGTGGATTAGTTCTGAAGCCGAAGGAAACAATTTACTCACACATTTTGAAACAAAGAGGATCTTGCCAGCATAGTTTACTCTCTAAATGACTGTTCAGTCCCGCTGTATAAAAGATTTGTATAAAGCAGCTTTCTCCAAGCTGATATATGGAAGAACATTATGTGTATTTGTCTCTGTTTCTTAGACAGAGCTCCATACATTGCAAGTACTGCATTATGCAAATAGTTCTGTTTAACACAGTGCAGAGGAGAGAGCCCACTGCGACTCCCAGCCTCAGCTGAGCCCGAGGCTACCAGATGAGAGGCAGACAAATGCCTCTGAGAGCAGGTTTCTCTTTGTCCAAGAGTTCGGCTCAATTTTATTTAAAGAAACGGTTAATCATTTTGGGAAACAGGCTCATTAAAATGTACCATTTAGACTGAATACAGGAGTTCTGTTAGCCTCTGCGTGGTTACCAAGCAACCAAAAGAAACTTCAGCACCTCGGCCGCCGAACAGCCGAGCTCACAACTTGATATTTTAACACTTTAATCGATGGCTAATTGATTACAATTTGGCTTTGTTTCCACCTGACAGGGCCAGACTAGCTTTTTGCCGGCTTAGTGCTCAGTTAAATGGATGCAGCTTCGGCTCTTTGCAACCAGGAAGACAAGCATTTGTCTGAAAAATATCAGATGGCAAAATTGAAAGAGACGGTTATTCTTGCTAAGGCTAAAATCGAAGGCAGCATCAGCCAAGGCTACTCATCATTTTTACATTTAAAGTTGATGCTGGGCCGCAGCCGTAGCCTAATGGTTAGAGCGGGAGGCCCATATACAGAGCCTCTGCTCGCGAGCGGGCGGCCTGGGTTCGGTTCCAGCCCATGGCCCTTTCCCGCAGGTCTCCCCCTCTCTATCTCTGACCCCTTTCCTGTCAAGCTACTGTCATTAAAGGCCACTAGAGCCAACAAAATCTTTAAAAAAAAAAAAAAAGTTAATGCTACGCCAAAGTTTTAGGGCTTTCTCATACTATTGAACACCCCACTGATATCACTGATAACGGATTATTCTACAGGTAAAAAGCTTTCAACTTGGATATAGATATTATACAGTGAGAACATCTGTCCCTGATGTCAAAGGACAATATAAAAGTTGTTTTTTCTAATATGACTGTTATGTCTAATGTTGAGTACTTTCCAGCTTAAGGTTCCCAGAGAAAGGGGCAGATAGGCTTACTCTTTTCAATGTATTTTGTATTTTTTCCTTATCAAAAGTTCACAAAACTACATTTCCACAATAAGCAATATGATTCCTATACACTATAACTCAATCTTTCACCATTTTGCCCATCTGGCAAAGCAGATGCAGACCCACAGACTGGAAAAGGTATAAGAACATTAAGGGATATTGCACCATTAGGCAGCGGTATTATAATGTTGTGTGAAATGTTGCTAGATGAGCTATTTCACATGTATATATTTTTTTCAAATGCTTTCAGGTGAGAAACGTAATTGATTTTTATTTTTTCAAAGTCAGCGTTCAGTCGATGCGACCGTTATCTAGTCTGGAAATACAATTGCAATGAGTCTGCTTTAGAAAAGGTATTGAGTGCTGAACGCTGGGAAATGGCCCGTGCAAAAAACACAAGCAGACACCGTCAATATTCAGGTGAGGCTGCTGCAGCATAACCGGGTAATGAGGACATGCGGGGCACCAGAGAAGTTGGACGAGTTTTAAAGCAGTGTCCCAGATTTCCCATCAAGGTGTGGGTGGGGGATGGGACTTTTCTTCCACTGCATTTAGGAGTGTCAGTAAAGAAGTTCTCAACTTTAGGCACCAAACGATCAAATTGCAAAGTAAAAAGACAGTGCTGTCATTTGACATGTGGGACGAAGAGAAAAATACATTAATTAAATTCAATCTATATCTAAGGTTATTATTTTGTATCGTGTTTTCATTATTTTCTTTCCACTCACATTATAGGACTTCTCCAATATCATGTAAATGGGGCCCCGTTAAAAAGTCGAATCTCAGATGAAATTCCAGCTGCCTCTCTGTATAATCCTTTGTTTGGCTATATACTCTTTGAATAGTTTCTAAAAATCAATAAAGGCATTGCTGGAAAAGTATTAAAAGGAACACAGTTATCTGTGACTCTTAAGTTTGTGCATTTGTAAGGGAATAATTCAAATAAAACATGCAATCTCAGCCCGATTCTTATATAGATTTGTTCTTTTTCTCCAAGTAGTCACTGTGTGTATCTTAGTTTTTGCATATCCAAGACTGGACCACAGTGTTCCAGTATTTTTTCCTTGAGCGGGGTTTCTCAGCTCCCCCTGTACGAGACAGGGTCAATTTGCTGTTTTTTGGAGGCTTACCTTGCACTGGCACAGGGTGCACTCTGTGCCGTGTTTAATCCAGGAGGAGCCGCTGAAGCGTGAGATGCTGTGCTCGTCCGTGCACGTCTTGGTGATGTCGTTGCGGATGGTGTCGGCCTGGCAGGGGTCGGTGACACAGCGTGGACAGCACTCGCCCTCGGGCACTACGGTGAACTCGCAGTCCACGGGCGGACATGGCAGAGGCCAGCAGTCCACCTGGCCCTGCTGTGAGGGCAGAAAGTGAGAGCCTCAGACGGTCTGTCTGAACTCTGTAGTCATTTCAGCAAATGCGCAATTGTATGCCTCGTGCCTGTACAACGTATTCCTGCAAACACACATCTTTTTCCTGCCATTGTGTATTTGCACAACACAGGGACAGCCTGTACTTGATGGGGGGGAAAAAAGAGTTGTTAGGTACCTAGAAAATACAGATGAGTTTAGCAATCTTCTTCCAAAGTCAGCAGTTTCAGGGGAAAGTAAATGCTGCAGCTTTCTAATTGTCTTATTGTTGTTCTCATATTAATCTCCCTGCAAACTTTCAGCTAAGAAAGCTTTATTGGATTTTTCCCCCGCTGCCATTTTCCATTGCCCCGAGAAAACAGGTCATAAATTTAGACCATCTTCCTAAATTCTGCCCTACCCACAATCTATACTCCCCTGTCCTGACCCGCTTCTGTTCAGTCTGGCAGCGGCGAGACGTTCGGCAGTAAATCTTGGTGAAGACGTGAGTTTCCACACCAAAAGATACAAAAGATGCACACGCATTAGGCTTGACGCTTGATCAAAAGTGCCCTACCGGGGGATATCTAATATCACTGAAAATATCAGGCTCAGCATTCCGGGGATGTTGTGGTAAATTAGGTCGGCTAGCAGGCACACGGACTCCCACAGCGCTAATGCCCGCTCTCTGTCTCTGTGTTCCACGTGAACACTTAAGAGTGAGGCGACCTCCCCTCTTAACCAGAGGGAATGATTGAACACGGCCTCAGGTATCTGCCCCTTACTGCCCACAGCACACCTCCAGCTCGGTCTGTTCATGAAGATGTGGCCTGTGATCACGGAGACATTTGGCATTCGGCGACTGTGACGTGGACATTTTAGCAAACTGAATCTGAAAGCTGCCTTTGTGATATGTGAGGGGGGGGTGGGCTATTATTGTGTTCTTGGTATCTCTTTGGAAAACAGCCTCTTGGCTCTCTCGCAGAACAATGAGGGGTTTTAGTTTCTGCAAGTGTGTATGTTGCCAAATGCCATCGGGAGATTAAGACTGATGACATTTATCTTTCTTTTCGGAATTAGCCTCCAACAATTATACTTTCCTTTAAATGGGCTTCGACCTTAGGTGCAGCTCAAATGCATGGCGATGGAAATTAGCAATCTCTTGATATTTGGGCAAATCAAAAAGGTAGAAAATCACAAGTGGCTTTTAAGTGCTTGCAAAAAGCCACGTCCTGAATCTTCAAACGACTGAACATTTAGCAGGGAGGGACTGAAATCTTGGTCTTGGGAGCAACGTTTTGCCCATCTGCCTGCTGTCACTGTGTGTTCTCAGTCCCCCCGCTGAGCTTGGACAGCCATTGCTCTGCTAAGTGTTGCAGCATTCAAGGTTCATTTCACGTCCCTGTCACGCCACTGGAGCGGCGGCGCGGCGTCTCAGGGAGCCGCCTGCTCCTTCAGCCACCGGCTGCTCTTGCCTGTAAACCTGCGCGTCCTCAATCGAACAGGCTTTTGTGTCTTTTTCCGTGGGTCGCCTGGACATCTGCGGCGTGCGGCTGGGACTTTTTAAACACGTGTTCACTAGGCGCGTCCTTGTGTTTGGGCCGTGTGTGTGTGTGTGTGTGTGTGTGTGTGCTCGGCTGTTGTGACAGGAATGTCTGACTCCCCCAAATGTGTTTGTGTCAACACGTATAAGTGCCTGCGGTGAGCACGGCCGCGGAGAGAGGAAAGCCACGCGAACCCATTTTCAGCCGACTGTGCTCTCCCGCTGCCTCTCAGCCGAGCAGTGATTTTTCAGGCTCTCCTATAATGGCGTGCTGTAAGAAACCCAAAAAGCAGCCCTTAGGTCTGAGTATCAGGCCAGCATTACAATGGCAGGGGAGGAGGGGAGATGGTACGAGGGGAAGGGGGGGATGGCATTACTTTTTCCACTTGGAGCATAAATCTGTCAGACTAGAAGCCAACATTACAGTATCTCGGCTACGGGAATGCGTGATCTTTAAAAAGAACACAAAGTGGCTGAGAAGAAGCGAAAGTAGAGGCAGAGAGCTTGTTTGAGGTACAGAGAGGACGATTTGGGAGCTATTGAGCAGAGAACATGACACGGTGCGGGTGTGTGTGTTACAGCTGGTGACAGTGTGAGCAAAACAAGGCGGCGGGCCGTAATGCACGCCATTTGCATTTAACGCGCATTTGTTTCATAATGAGAGGAGGGGGGAAGGTTTATTGATTTCCTCAGGTTTACTGGGAAACCCTTGTGAGATGTTTCCCTGTTGCTTGAACAAGAGCACAGAGTAAACCCAGGAAAAGGTCACCGCAGCAGAGGATGTGAGCACAAAGCAAATAGCGCACACGTCTCACTGTGAAAGATTCATGCGGCGCAAGCCGCCTTGTTTTCGTTGGGTTTGACAAATAAGGTTGCGCGCACAGTAGAGGACACTCGAAATTACAAGAGACACGCGTACGGAAAATGCTCATCAATCAACACAAGCACACAACTGCGCACACCTCCTCTAATCGCTCAAATAATACTCACTATTATTCCCTGCAACTGCTATTACCCCTATGATTTCTCAACCTTGGAAGTACCCTTCAATAAAATGTGTAATTCCATCATGGAGGACAACAGTTAAGACGGTTCTTTGAATTCTTACAAATCAAAGCAATCACTTTCTTTTTTCACCAGATGAAAACCAATCTTCATTTTCTCCTTTCCGCAACCTTCCCATTCACCTCTTAATCACTCCCCCGCTCTCTCCTTAAAATACTGAGTCTCCTTGACTTCTTTTTTTTTTATTCAGCTCATCTCTCATTCAGCATTTCCATGGAGACCGTGGTATTTGTTAGTTTTTTTTCATCTTTTTTTTTGTGTGGGCGCTGCTGCAAAGCAAACGAATACCTCGTCGCGTTTCACTGTCACGCGAGAGGGATTTTGACAAAAAAAAAAGAAGAAAAGCCAAAGATCCCTGCAATGTAAATTGTGTAAATGCGTCCTTGGCTCCGCTCACCAGGCACTGGCACTGCTGGCAGTTCTCCACCCAGGTGTCGCCGCTGCCGTAGGTCAGCAGGCCGTTCTGGTGCAGGCACTGGCTGCTCAGCCGGGGGTCGCACTCCGGGCAGCAGAACAGGTCGGCGTTGGGGTTGTCGCAGTCGCACACCATCCTGCGGCACATGACTTGGCCGGCCTGAGCGCAATGAGAGAGCAATGAAACATTTAACACCGGCAAACCTTCACACGGGAGAGACAAAGCTATTTGTGTGATAGAGTCATTAAACATATATGTCCATGCTAAATTATGCAATAAAGACTGCGAAGTCCAATCCTTCAAAAAGGGGCCTTTGAAGCTGTTTTTATGGCTTTTCAACTCAAACCCCGGACTGACGTGTATTTATGACTGCTGATGCGTGCGGGTTGTCTTTGCTCCACTGTCATCAGTACCTGTTGGCTGTCCTTTTGTCTCTCCTGTACCGTAAATGTTTTGGCTTCGGCTTCTTGGATGTTAAAATTTACAGTTTTTAAAATTCTTTTTATTCTATTCATGGTCATTGGAGACAAAGCATCACCAAGTAGTCACTAAAGTTAAAAGGAAAATAGATGGTTTAAAGCTTTAAGAAGAAAGTTTTAAGCTCTCAAGTATGTCCTCATACGGATCTCAAGAAATACATACTCTATAATACCCTTCTATAAGCAATAATCTGACCCAAATTTTTCATAACTTGTCTTTTCCTTTCCTTAGGAATATAATGGGTAGATTTGAATAGATTCTTCATGTAGCATTTAACATGTATTCTCATGAAGGCTGACAATAACAAGTGATATACAGCCTTAAAAGCCATCCGCCTCTCTGTAAAGTTGAAACAATCAGCTATTTGCATGCTGCACAGCCTCCGTCTGGACACATCCCAGCATTTTTCTGTGTCCCCTGACCTTGGTTTCCATTTTCAGTTCATGTTGTGGCCCTCCGTCTAATATCCAGCTGCGTCCACCCACCTCCAAAACAATAACATGTTTACTTCCCTGCTCCCTGACACAACTCACTTTGACAGGCAGCTCTTCAGTCTCTCAAATCAATTAATATGACTCATTTAATTAGGGAAAGCAATTCTGTCCTGGTCCTTTGTAATCAAATGAATAATTTGCTGCTTGATCGTTCCCCGCCGACACTAATCCACTTTAATCACCTTCCACTACTCCTAGACATTTGGCATTCGTGTGAGTAAAACGCTCAAATGCAACCGGTGACTGCTGCGTGACCCGATAATCTTGAGACAAAATGTGTTTGGGCTGACAGAATGAGTTTTCTGGACCAACTCATCCCAGATGCCTCATTACCTTGGTGTCAGAGATTGATCAAAAGAACAACATCAGAAGCCAAAGTCAGTCCAGCTTATTTACGAGCAAGCACATACGGCTCATACCTGAATCCATGTTGCTAAACAGAATAGGAGTTGCTGTCTTAAAAAAACAACCAAAAAGATTGGATTATCATTAAAGAAATGGTTTCCGTTCTTTTTAATAATTGACCCTGAGCTTTGTTTGGTTAAGAGTTATTTCTGCTCTTGGTTCTATTTCAAGTATGAGATATTAAGCTTAATTTTGAATGCTTGAATTGACGTCCGCTAGTTCACTTGCTATTAGATTTGGGATCTTTTTGCACTTGTAATGTGAAATACAGAAACTTTCCATCACAAATCAAGCTATAGATCATGATCTGATATTCAAAATTCTGATCTTAAGTTTAATTCGACCACTGAATGCTGTTATAGAACTGCTCTAGCTCATTACAAGGCCTTTAGACACAGTCTAACCTCTGAATTGGCGAGGTTTGTGAAAAGTCTGCACCTGGCAGTGAAGGCGTCTCTTCACAGCAGACTAGGATAACGATGTGCTTGCCTCCTGGAGAGTGTTCTACACTAGGCAGGAAGTTGTTAAGAAAGGTTTTTCTTTTGTGTGGAAAGTGGCTACTATTATCTCGTGGAAAATCCAGGTCTTATGTGCTGCAGAGCTCACTGTTGTATTATTGTCACGCAGTACATGTCACACATGTCACACATGCCACTCCAGATGTTCCTTCTACCTTTCATGAATTTATTCAGGTCTTCCAAGTGTGGTCTGTTCTGAACAAAAGACCAAACAAGCTACAAAACTCAAACACCAGACCTAGTCTTTCAGTTCTGAGAAATATGGTTTTAAATATTCTTCCTAAATATACCTCTCCTTACTTATTTCTTTATTCAGTTGCTAAAGACTTTACTGTATACCAGGGGAATGGAGATGTTAGTACCTCATTTTTGTGGGTTTTTTCTTTAAACAAATAACATAAAATCTTACTCACTGATAATATAAAATTTTGATTTGTGCAGCTCTATGATCACATGGTTACGCCATCGACTCAATTATTTACCATGACTGAGTGCAAGGAACTGTAAATACTTTCTCAAGAGCAGCAGAGGATTGGATGTCATTTGCTCCAGATATCTTCCACGTGTCTCCTCTAAAAGGTTAACAAGGAGCACTTTTGCCAGACAGAGTTACCAAAAACGGCAGCGATACTTTCAGCCGAAAGGTCCAATGCTGTTGGTCTTTCACAAATTACCACACTCTTCATCCAATTAAAAAGAAAAATGAAGCGTTATTCATTCCACTAGTTTGCTTCAGTTTTTCTAAAATGTCACCCACTGGCTGGGGATGGGCCCTGTTGTTATACCATAGAAGAAGGTGACATTTGTGGCTGATTGGCCCTGTGGGAGACAGTGCCATTCGTATAAAAGGAGCAGCTTTACACTTGTTTTATCATTCTTTGTTTAGACACTTGGAAATTGGAGGGAGAATAAACAAATGTGAAAAAAAAACACTTTCAAGACATGCAGGATGTACAAACGCCACAAATGAGAGTCAGAAATCATCAACGCTGAACCATGTGCAGCTGAAAACACGTCTCCTACGAGATTTTTTTCTCCCCCCACTTCAAGCATTCTTTGTGTCTCTGCCTTCTCTATTCTCCACCCCGACTCGACTCTGGTCATTACCTGGCAGGAGCACACCGAGCACCTATCGCTGTCCAGCACCCAGATCTGCCCACTGTGCTTGACCTTGTTGTCATGGATACAGTCGCCCGTGCAGTTATGTCCGTGGGGGCACCGGCAGTCGTATCCTCCCTCCAGGTTGAAACACACTGTGTCGTTTGCACAGGTGTTTCTTCCCGTCTTGCATTCATTAATATCTGCAAGGAGCGTAAAGGGAAAAGAAAAGGACATCATACATATGCTCTGCCCAGTTCCACAGTTTCTGTAGCAAAACAGCCAATGAAAAGGATTCTCTTGTAGCAGCAGTAGTAGCAACAAACCCATTTTTGGTCAAGCTAACCTGTCGGTGACACGCAGGCAGATTATTGTTAATCTATTCATTTATCTATCACAAATGCCTTCAATGTGCTTTTTCCCCCCCCCGTGCGTCTTCCAGCTCAAAATGACAGCTAAGATGGGGTCAATGAGCGGAGCGGTGCAGGCACTGTTGGTACAGGCTTCCCTTTCATGCTACTGCAGATTGAGAGTTTTGACAGCTCTGACATGTCTTCCGACAGGCTGAATCGGAAGCCAACGTTCCAGAAAATGAACAGGGTGCTAAAAGTAAAGTGACATTTTGGGAGGAAATAAACACTTTCATAATGATATACCTCTCCAATCAAACTAAAATTCAATCCTGGTCTTTTGTAATTTGAAATCTGAATCCTGAAGGTAGTTATAAACCCGGGAGGAAACAACAAAACCCCCTCATTGTATACAACAATAAACATTATGAAGATTTAATTCATAATAGTCCCATTCAGGCACTGGTAGAGATATAAGACCCAAGATTTAAAGGTGAATAAATGAAAAGACTTTAAAATTTGAACTACCCTCAAGCATGTATCTCAATGTGGTGTCCGTACTGTGATGTATTTCCATTTATCTCTTTTTAATCGTAAAACCCAAAATACCACTGTGTTCAATAGGATGTGTGATGTCTTTTAGGATGTCTCTTTAAGGGTCAGAATCCCCAAGCGTTTTAGTTTAGCTTCAAAAACTTAATTCGGCCAACTCACCCACGCATGACTCCCCATTGGCGGAGAACAGGCCATTGTCATGGTAGCCATCCCGGCACTCGCAGTGGTACCAGCCGGGCAAGTTGACACAAGTGGATTTACTATCGCATTCCACAAAGCCGTCCGCACACTCATCAATATCTGAAGAGGAGGAGAGGACAGACAGTGAGACATCTGTATACAATATCACATGGCTTCGATTTTTAATTTTTATGTTTTTGACGTTGAATGGGATATTGAGCTCGGTTTTTGCCTCTCGGGCGTTTTCAACGTCAACTGATTCATGACTAATAAAACAATATGTCGAGCGTGTGAGAGAATCCAGTCCAAAGGCTTTATTGATCAACCATGGTTTCACAGTCAGAAAATGACATCTGTATCAATAAAAGATCGCAAGGAATGAATGAAATCTATTATTACAAGCTTATTCTCACAAGTGAGAGATGGATTCGGTTCTTATTTTGAGACGTGGCAAAAACTAAAACATATATAGACATGGAGGCAAATACATTACTCTAAGGTGGGAGCGGTCTTTTATTAAACTCTTCTTCGACAAAACTTTGAGTAACAATGTGTAAAGACACTCAGCAAAAGGGTCTGACACAGTTTCCGTGGGTGGCTGTCAATAGATGGAGCCGATGTTTATTTTCACAGAGCCCCACTTAGAAGAATCCTTGACTCTGCCTCCTCCTCGAGCTCTCGTATTTAATTCAAAACTGTGATTACATGCTCAGACTTTCTCCTCTCTGCATTTGTCTCCCTGCCATTCTCTGCTCCTCTTTCTCTTTTCCACTGTCTCGCTCCTCCCTCTGCTCACAACAGACCAGCATTCAACCCTTTCATTACTGCGAAACGCCCGGCAAACATCAGCCGAGAACTACCCGACAACGATTGTCAACAATGAACATTATACACGCGGAGAGACAGATTACTCTGATATCCCAGCTAACGTTTAATTAAACTAAGGGGCCAGGCCTTCATGAGAGAGGAAATAAAGCCTGTTATTACACAGCAGGGCTAAATACGTTAAGTCCAGACATGCACTGTGATTAAATGTGTCTGCATAGCCAGTGATGGCTTTTTTATGATTGTGCATGATGCATGATGCTCGGCTCTCATTATGAAAATGGCAGTGTGCCGTGTGTGACCTTCTCCACAACTGTACTGCAACAGTATCCCCCACAGAGCGACAGGCAGGCAGGCCCCCGGTCCCCCACCATCCAGGCAGTAATGGGATTAAGATCTATTGGCTAATGAGCTCTCAGCCTCTTAATAGAATTTCAGCGGCAGATTAACCGTTGATCAAATGTCCCACAGATTTGGGCTTTATCTATCTAAAAATGACTCACATTTGTCTGAGTCGGAGGCAGATTTGCTATAAAAGAATAGAATAAAAGAAACCCTAAAAAAGGGCTATTATTCTCTATGTATTTCATGTACGCCCTGTTCAAAGAGCCATCTCCTTTGAATAACTTTAACATTTCACTACAGTGCGGTTACAACAATTAATTCCCCTTATGACTGGTTAAAAAGGATTCTGCTTAAAAACGACTGAGAAGCAACAGAAAGTGATGTAAACCAGCCCGTCTTCACAGATTTAGACAGATTGTCTCCCCTTTCAAAGAGAAATAGCCAATGCGCTTCGCCTTGATGGAATATTTATTGAGATGAAAACAAAAGGAAGCTTTAAAAGGGAGAAAATGCATAAAGTGTTTTGTTTGTATGTGGGGCAAAAAAAGGAATCAAGCTGAATTTGTTCCAATCATCCTCCCCATTACAGCTGCACAAGGCGGTTCAAAGTACAACCCAGCAGTCAGACACTATTTATATCACACGCCGGTGATGAAGTCAGTCTAAAAATATGCAAATGGGTTATTTTCAGCCAGTTTCATTCAGGTGTTTTGGAGCCTCGGCTGTCTGCTTGGAACAACAGAGGGTTAGACCCACAGCAAAGGATTCTCTTTCATCTGGACGTACCTGTCAGGCTAAATTGCGGCACAATGCTTCTCAGCTCGCCGTCAAATCGACGTTTCAGGACAGTGAAACTTAACTGTTGTTGCTCTCAGCCTTTGCCAGGGCCTCTCTTTTGTCATCTTTCTCAAATGAAAAGAGAAGATCATTGTAATTAAATCATCAGCGGTGACAGTTGCGCGGCGGCGCCGCTGGGAGAGGCCGTCCCAAGTGAATCACCAGGCTTTTGCTTTTGTTAAATCATAGATAAATGCTTCAGTATTTTTCACTTGTTAAATAATGCTCTCTCTTCACTGTGGTGGAAAATAAGCGAGGGCTTGGGGGGAGGGGGGGCATTCAAACAAAGTAGCATCTGACTGGTCAAGGCTATGGTACAGCAGTTACCTTGGTGACTGAAAGACATAGAAAAATACAATAATCCCAAGACAGAGAGAGGAGGATGAGGATGGGCCAGATGAGGAGGGAGTCGAGGACGCAAAGTAGGAGAAAAGCAAGAAGAAGCAGTCAGAGAAAGGAAGGCGTGGAGGGGGGGGGCAGGAGCTGCTGTTATCCCTCTCGTTATCCTGAGTGGCAGGCCGGAAACAGTGGCTCTATTAGGGCGAGCCACAAAGTGGGAAAAAAGTGTTGCTCATGGACTATTTATGCCGCTTTGCCATGAGCTTCCCTCCTTCCTTTTCTATTAAGCCACCGCCTTCACCTTTCCAGGTGTTCCTTTGTCTCCATCTGCCTAATAGCTAAGACAAAGTGGAGACAAAAACAGAGGTGTTCTTATCATCACTTTTTCCCTGTCCTTGCATTCAACTCCGCCTTTGATGGAAAAAAAAAGGGGACGGATTAAGAAATACATTTCAGCCTGTCCTCGTCTTGTCAGGACTTCCTCTGATTGTCTCCGCTCCTGACATCCTCTGCGCTTCATTTTTGTTTCCTCTCACCGAACATGTGCTGCTCTTTGTCTTCACCTCTCCCCGCCCTGTCTTTCACTATGCTTCTCAGTTTTTTTTCTTTGTAAAATCCTTTCTCTTTTTTTTTGCTTCTTTGGCACAGGCTGCCCAAGGGGTTGGAATGCAGCTCTGATGCACTGCACAACTCAGAGGAAAACCTATTACGGCTGCCAGTCGTACATGTTCCGTACAGTAACCTAATTCAAGCTGATTTTCATCTCCCCGGAGATCTACCTGATAATGTCATGATAGCAGCAGTCTGTCTTTCCCTTTCTTGTTCCTGCTCCCTTTCTTCTTCATGCGTGGGCGTCACGCCTCCCTTGCCTCTGTATGTGCATGTGTGTGTGTGTGTGTGTGTGTCTCCTCCTCGGGGCGGGGAAGCCTCGTGACTACCTGACACAGCTGCCATCGGTTCATCACTTTACAACATATCATCCCTGGTCTTCACTCATCCCTCTGGTTTGCCAGCGGTCAGGTAACGCTGTGGTCCAGATCCTAGTTTATCTCGCTCATGTCACTCTCACGTCCTCCCCCTGTGCTGTCGATTCCACACCGGATAACCCGCCCGCCCTTTTATCTCAAACTGTTTGCCCTCCCTGTATCACCAGTCATCATGACATTTAACAAATTGTTAATAAAACCACCCCAAACCACGCATCTCTTTCCTCTTATTGGTTAAAATGCTTGCATCAGATGATCCTGATGAAATCGGGGTGGAAGCTCTCAGAGACATCATTATATTTGAACTCCTACTCCTAAGTCAGAAGTCTTCTCAATGTAAGTGAACTTTATAATGAGCTGGGTTTGACTGCTGAGAGAAGACTTCAGTCTCTCTATGTTAGATGACAACATATATAAAAGCTTTCACTGGCCTCCTCATGACATTGCAGTCGGGGGAGAAAAATGAACCTTGAAACCACTTATTTTCTGTACCCTGAAGAAGATTTGATTGATGGTCAATGTAAATGAGTCTTTATTGGGTACAAAAACACAAAAAAGATAAAAAATACACAAAAAATGCCAGTGACAGTGACTGATTGGGCACACTTGGTTTTTGACTGTCTCACTGTGACTTGATAAATATTTCAGTAGCTCGCGGGTGTGTCAACTAAAAAAGGGAAAATGGCTAAATGTGGACAGTGTAGGATATGGTTACCTTCTAGATATTGTCAGAATGTAGTTCCCCAATACAATAGCCACATATTTCCTTAGCGGCCACTAAAAAGGGCTTTTAACTGATTCTCTCTGCAAAAGCTTGTTCCACCACATAAGATAGTGAATGCTTAAGGAGTTTGGAACGATTTACATTTTTGAATGCTAATCATCCTTATATGAGGGTGAACGAAGGCAAAATGTGGATGTTAAAACTACACTTGGCACTGTAAGACCAGACTTTAGCTGCAGTATCTAAAACTGCAGCATTCAACGACAACAAAAAGAAATACAGGGCAAAAACAAAATGTGCCGTTTCTCATTACGTTGAACTCGCAGATACCAACAGACTCATTGTCATCTCTGCTTTGAGAGGAAATTTAGTACCTTAAAACATGTCTTGGTTTCTGTTTCTATTCCTCATTCTTACTAAAAATATCAGTTTCACCTCCAGAAGGAACATGCAGTCAATTAAAAAAACAACCCAAAAAAAAAGTTCCAGTAAAATTCTACACAATGGGAAGGCTGATTCCGCTTTGGAAGGGAAGAAGGACCAAAACCAGCACCAGGAAGGGTTTGGATGAGGGGAGGCGTAGTGTGTTGTGCAGTGAGGATGGGTGTGCAGCGGCAGACAGAGGGGGGCTCTCTGAGGCGATGTGGCCGTCCTGAGCCCGGTGCAGTTTACTGCACTGCAGCAGCCACAGTCTCCACTATCCCTGGGAGACGTGTCATTTAGACAGCAGCAGCAGGTTGTGCTCGGCTGGATGACGGCTCCGACCATTAGCGGGGTCTAATTAAGACACACTAATTACGAATGATGGAGTGAGCGCTTTTTTTCCCCTCTAAATAAATAATGAATGCGTAATCGTTGGACTTAAACAGGCCGCTTGAGTGTAAACAGTCACAGGCCCCGAGGCCTTGTGGGTAAATCGTGGCGCAAAAGAGGAAGAGCTGCTAAATATTCAATACCAGTGTCTTGGTGCGAGATGGGAGGGGCCAAGGGGGGTTTCAGCTTTGATGAAATGTTATATTCCATTGTGCAAACACTCACACACACACACACACACACTGCATCCCCTGCTACATGGAATTAGACAACATCAAGAACTTCGGACTCTGTCAACAATTTCTGTGTCTTGTGCTATAAACTTCTGGTCATGCAACAGTTTGTTTTGGCTTTTTCGGTGAGTCTGTTTTAAAAAAGTGTTTTATTTTTACATCCTTGCTGTTTGTTTGCCGGTGGACCTGCCGTTATGTTTAATATGAAACTACTATTCCAGGTTTGAGTCCATCATGTCTAAAACTCCTGACAAATTTACTAGAGCCTGACATTAATGTATTCCAGAAGCACGCAGCCTGCTCGTCTGGTTCTCCTTTTGCTCTCTGTCCATGTCGGTATGGAAGCAGAACTTCACTGCGCAGACGTAGCGGTTTCCTCGTGAAGTCGTTGGTCTTCTCCACGTCTCCTAACATCCCCTCAATTTGTTCTGTTCTGCTTCCATTTTTACATTCTGTTATAAATCACCTCTCCTTTCCTGCCTTTTGTTCATTTTCCCAATCGCCCCTCATGTTCTCTCATCTGCTATTGGTTGATGATTAAACATTCCACCCTTTCTCCACTTCAACACGGGCTGAAGTAGGAGGAGAAGTAATCTTCCTACCATCACTTCTTTTTTCTTTTTCTTCACCTCTGCAGACCAGGCATCTTGTATTTCTCCTGTTGCTAATTTGTTAATGATCAAGACCAGTTATCGTGTAATTTGGAGGGAAAATATGCCAGTGTTCCATATAGGAGGGTTTTTTGTTAAAAAAAAAAGAAAAAAAAAAAGAAACTGCTTGTAAAAGCTTATGACTTGAGAGTTTTTCTAATAAAACACCCATAGTGAACAGCTATAGAGAAGGTGTAATGCACCGTAGTTCCTTGATGACGCTCTTGAATATATTACTCCGTGAGTGTGTGGGAGTCACAAATCTAAATAGCATCATTAAGACTGAACATAAAAAACTTTTATCTCTTTCTCCTTGTCCTTAAGGAACACTGTTGACTCTAAACTGCTCTGCGAGGCTGTGCTGCTGATTAAAATGGCCCACAAGAAGCTGAGACCGCGGATGAAATGAAAGATGAAAGGGAGAGGTGTCCATCCACGGTATCTGATCAAGCAAATCTCTCACCCTTCAGCAGCCCACTCTGTCCTTTGAGTAACTCGCAAGAAGCCAACCAAGGACAGCCGAGATGGCCATTAGCTCCAGAGCGGACAGAATAGCGACTGACTTTTTTTAAAACCAGTGGCCGGGCATCTAAATACGCTCAGCAGGGGCTGAGAGGAGGCTAAAAGATAATGAGCTGAAAATAAAGAAAATACATCAGCCACCTCCTAATTCATCTCATAGGACTGGTTCAGCAATCCAGTCAATAAACACACATCTAAAACCTGAACAAGCAGAGGCTGTTCACAGATGTTAGCTCCAATTATCTCACGCAGAGACTTTCTGCTGGTAAACAGCCTTTACAGTTCCTGGCCTTGATTTCCTAAAAGGATCTTACAGCACAGATGTCTTTTACAACCCTTTTTGTGAATTTTATTGCATGTGAGGTATTTTCTAAATGTTCCATAAGTGCAGCAGCTTTAAGACTCATCAAATGAGCTCCTCCTGCTCTCTCATATTAAGAAGACTTTCTACTTGCCAATGAAGCGAGCGTGAGGCATTTTAAGTACATGCAGTTTTGTCTATTACTTTTAATCATCTCGTCTGTGTTTTTCTGAACTCGCTTCATGTGGTTGACGGAGATGAAGCATGAACAAATCGCTAAAAGTTTTTTACTAGGCTAATATTCTGTTGAGGGAAAACTGGACATGATTATGAATAAATGCATTTTTCTCAACCAAAGAGGGCCTTCATGATTGTGGGTTTATCCCACAACATGAACATGAAATTCATATAAGAGGTCCTCCAGTGAGCTTAAAGGTTTTTTAAGATGGAATAATGACTGTAGAATAAACAAACTCTGACAACGCCTTCATTTCTTATTAAAAAATCTTGTTAATGTTATGATTATCTTGTGTGATCAAATTTTTTGAAATATCACAATCTTTTAGGTAAAGAAAACAATAAATGAACACATTTTAAATTAAATCAGTTTTAAAAAAGCTATGTACTATAATAACATTCAAGGAAGTACACAACCTGCACAACAATCACATGGCTCTCTGCAAGCTCTGACGGAGGACAAGCTAACGGTTTGTTTAGAATGTCAGACATCTACCGATGTGTACGAGCTGCTTTAGGGAAAAAAATGTGCGCAGAAAAGGTTTCAAAAATCAACAAATCTAAGATTTATTTGTAAGGAGACAAGATGGAACAAGTGCTCCCTGATGTGGTTAGCTAACAACATCGGGCCTCTGCACTTCACAGATGTTGCCAGAGAAGACATGGCTTGCAAGTTTAATGCCGATGCAAAGAGAAAACCGAAACAGAGTCCTCCAGCCCAGTTCCACAGCAGCTGCAATAGAGACACCAACTGATTGTGTTTTTCAGCTACCGGTAATATAAGAAAAATACAAACACTACATTCTCTAATTAAGGACTTTTTCCCTCTACAACGAAATAGCCTGTGAAAAATCTTAGAAGCTGCAGTTACCAATCTTTCTCTTGGCCAGGGATGAATAAACATCCCCATTTATGAAAAATAAACCAAACATGTCCACAGTTTCCCCATCTTTCAGTAATGCCATACAATGGAAAGTACTACCCTGGAGCCCCATGGTTAATATGTAGCATGTTGAGGGCAAACATGACACGGCTGGTCCTGCGTACATTTATATCCATGACTGAAGTGTATATGAGGCTGGGTGCAGCGGCATGCTGCATAATTCATGACGTGTCAGAGTTCTCCCCTCGCTGCTGCCTGTCTGTCAGCACAGCGCGTCCCCTGTCCCGCCCTATTTATTCCCTCTGAATGGTAATGACAAGACAGGAGGCGCTAAGAGTGTCACCAGACACACGGAACCGAAGACACGAAAACCGTGTGTTTACCGAATGCGCTTTAGCGTACGTTAATGTATAAAAATCTGAAGGAGGCGGTGGGAATGTGTCGGCATCCGCCCATGATATTGTGCTCATGGTTCTTGTTTCAGGGCCATGTGACAGACCGTCAGTCTGATGCTGCAGCAGCAGAAATGGTGGCGTCCCCGGGGGAGGACTCTAAAAGCTCACTGGGTTCTGTGAGTGGAGAGCCCAAAGTTAGTGAAAGCTTTTTCATGTTCATCCACCCAGCTCTGCTCCTCCACGTCTGGCAGCCCCCCCCCCCCCACCCCCGTCTCCACCGGCCTCATTCCCCACCCGAACGCTGAGAGCAACTCGCTAACCCCAACCCTGTGACCACCCATCTCTCCACTCGCATTTCCCATTCCAGGGGCTGCATCTGTCAGTTTTTCCCAACATCTATGTGTTCTGCTTTCCGCTTCACCTCCTCTCAACCCGTTCGAGCTTCTGCCTCTCTGTCCTCCCCTTCCTCGAATTTCCCATCCGTCATTGTCCCCCCCGTACATCTTCATCTCATCTCTCAAGCGTCTGTCATGCCTCACTCTCATCCTCCCCCACCTTTGTCCCAAAACTAACGCTCCACATCCAAGAGTGCGTTGACCCCCGTGCTCCAGCGGTAGGCCCGTTCCTCACAGGGAACTGCTGTCACGCTGAGGAAGTGAAAGTGACCGGTCCCCTTTTGAATAAATGACTGATGGGGTTTCTCTGCAGTGCCACAGGCCTCAGCCCGGTTCCACCAGGTCCCGATGCTGCGGCTGGACTCAGAAAACGCGCCGGAGACAATGTTGGGGGGGGGGGGGGGGGGGGGCTGACACATACCAGAGGGGAGAAACAGTTTTAAGCTCAGCAGCAACATGGGCAGCTGTGGTGACAACCGTCAACTCAAACCAGCCAGAGAAGCGTGTAGAAGTTCTGGGGAGTTTTTTGAGACTGAAACTCTAAAAAGCCTCTACGGTGAGTGAAGCGTAGACCATAATGATGCCCACCACAAAAAAAAAATCTTACAGAGCAGATCAGATCACTGAACACTGCTTCGGGAAAAATAGCCAATGTAACAATACAGTGAATGATTTGGACACACATATTGATTCAGAATGAATGGCCAAGTGAAATTAAACATGCAGGTGAAAAGAAGAAAGAAGCAGCTTGTGTGAAGCCCTCCTAATATCTGAATGAGTTTAGCTCTGCTCATTTCAGGCAGACTCCACCAATGCACCCGTTCCCGCTGCTCAGAGGATTCAGAGAGCTGGTGTACATGACATATCCGGGACAATAGAAGATGGACTGTGATGGGTGCTGTGGAGAAGTGCGCTTTTCCTGCTTGTATGCAGTGCACTAGAGAGAGAGTACACAGACTGTTTGTGTTCCTGCCCTAACACACATCACAGTTATTAGACTTATTATCTGTGTTTCTCTCTTTTCTCTTTATCATCAAAGAGAATTGCAGTTTTAAAAATGCATTTCTTTGTCCTTTTTTCTTGATTTGGGTCTATATATATGTGTGTGCATGCATCCCAGTCACAAAGAGAGACTGTTGGTATTTCAAATTTTCCAAAACCAAAACTAAAAACCATTAGCAATTTATCATGTGACTAATATGTAATCAGTCTGCAAAAAAAACACTTATTGGAGGACACATCAGTCGACAGATTGTTTATCACAGTTGTTTCCCTCTCTTGTTTTCATTGGATGTTGCTGTTTCATCCTGAGGTAAGCTATCTCACTGACGTTATTTCACTCTGTTTTGCACCTTCTTTTAGTTGGGCTCTGAGAATTAATTACATAGCCCGCTGCCCTTGTCCAAGTAAACATGAAAAGAACACACTGAAGAAACTCCGAGGGACATCATCATACTTATGGATGCAGCCAAATGCACCGCACGTCCGTTGCCTTGAAGGTGCTCGATGGTAATTTTGTCCGATGATTCTGTGCTCGTGAAAACAGGATTTCATTAGATCAGAGTGACCATGGAAATGCTCTAAGCGACTCAGAGCTGACGCGTAATCCTAATGGAATCGTTGTCAGTCACAGTTTCTGGCGTGTTATGAAATACACGAATGACACCATGTAGGGGTACACACACTACTATTTTTACAAAAAAAAAAGATTAAAGCACTATGATGAAACTTTTGGAGCATTTTCAAAATATTTGGTCCCATTAGAGTCCAGTTTATGAGATAGAGGGAGGAGTAACTCAACATCAAATCACATTTTGGAGGTGAGTCAGTCCACTTTTTAGATGCTCAAATTTGTTGTTTGGTAAAAGCCTGTTTGGTTGGATGACACAATTATTTTTTTCCTTACCGCTTACTTCTCTGTATCCCCTTTATGTCATAAAGTCAGGGACACATGGGGTTACTTTAGCTGATGGATATATGATAGGTAAGATTGTTTTGCAGAGGCGTAAAATGTCAACATGTTTACAGGCAACTGGGTTACTGTAGATGCAGGCATATTTGGCCCCTCACCTTGTGAGCAAGCTGTGAAACGGGGATAGTGTCAAAACATTTATAAAGATCAACAACCGCCGTTATGACTCCATCACACAGCAGCAATGTTTGGTTTTATAGATCTGACCCTGAAGGATTAATGTAGCACAGAAAACAACCCCCTCAAGACTTAAAGTCCGAACAGTTGGGTGTATTCTCCTACACGCTTCGAGCAGGAGTTTAAAAAGCAGTTTCACTTTCTCAAATCGGTTGTTCTACTCAATTTTAATGGGAATATAATTGCATCACAATGACTGGGATTGTCGTTAGTTTGATTTGGGTTTGATTTGGTTTTTGTGACATGGTACCACATAAATATTGCTGAACTGGACTGAACTGAACATATCAATGTAAAGTGAAGTCCTAAATAATTAAAGATGAAATGAATACAAATGTTCTAAATGCAAATGTTGCATTTTCCATCTTCCACTGACTATTATTGATTGTCACTGAAAAAAATCCTAACACTGAAGGACACAAAGATGAGGTGCATGGTTCCAAAGCACCGAATCAGGTAATGAAATGTGTGATTGTGTGGAATGTGCCATTTAAGGAACAGGTTCTCCAATCATTCTGTGTTCCAAAATGGGAGGAAGGATAAGTCTTTGTACTAAGAGAATGGCTCTCTGATGCACATACACACACACACATGCAGACACATAAACCCTTGGCATCTTAAAGCAGTGCTGTGAGAAAATTCATTTCCTTTAAGACGGGTTGTAAAAAAAGGATGCCTCATAAAGAAACACTCTTCAATCAATACCTGTACCAATGAGAAACCACACATTCTTGCTTTACTGCTTTCAAGCACGAGCACGGAATGAAGAAAACATCTTGACTTTTTTTTTTTTAAAGTATGGCCTCTTGTGTCTGACTGGGCTCTCCATTAAAGTAAAAAAAAATTGGTTAGGTGTTTACTGCACAACCGCAAGGTTTGAAGTCTGCCTTGATTACAAAACACCGCATGGAATAACCAGCCCGGTCTCACCCAACGTGATTTGTGACACGGCCAACGCCATAAACATGAGCTGATTTACTGTAATACTTTCATGGCCTAAAAGTTATTGAAAATGAGGACTATATATAATAGGACTAAATAATGAGGACTACATATATACACACACACAGAGGTAAGGACCATGCTACACTGATGAATGCTGGATAGAACCTTGAAGGTTTACATACTGCCTCACTGCCGTTGATATTCTACATTAATCCTTTAGAAGAAGTAAAAGCTCATCATTCACCATGGATTGCAGATGTACACAAAAGCAATGAATACATATTCTGGACCGTGTGATGAATTCATTTCAGCCACTACAGTTAAGAAAACCACTCAGCTCCTGGTGAAGATTGCTCCTGAAAGGTAAGACTAATTTGCCTTTTGGATGTGTTGAATTACTTACAACAACAACTCGGATCAACCTAAACTACTTTGCATAAGGAAACCAGAGAGAAACCTCACCTGTTTCACACCTTTTCCCGGTAAATCCTTGCTGACAAACGCAGTTGTTAGGTGAGACACAGGTCCCCCCGTTCTGGCACAGTCCGTCACACATTGCTGGAGATGCACCAGAGCAGAGGAGTCATTACTCTCTAAGATTAATGAGCATTAACTATGTAATTAGACCAGCTACAGCATAAGTATTTGCATTCAGAATAAGAGCTAATTTGGTGATGTGATTCATTACGGGCTTGCACAATGTTATTTCACATGATTAATGCTCCTCACCAAGGTTAACTCCACAGTGCTCATTATCCACGGGCACACTATTAGTTAATGTGCCCCCAAAATGCAAAGAAGTCATTGAACTTGACAGAATGAAATGGAAATAATTGCAATATACACACGAATCATACCAGGTTTACACAGAACATAAGAAGCACTAAAAACAGAGCCATTGCAACTCAGTAAAAACAGTAATTCAAATTGTGCACATGGAGCTGGTAAGACATTCAACTAAACTAACATATTAAAGCTCAGCGTGACTTCATGCTGACTGATTTATTTTTGTCACCGTCCAGAGGTACTGAATACAAACATTCACAGAATGTAAACAATATCTATATGAATCTCTATTAATTAGATCACCCTGAAGCTGGAATGACCCTGATTACATCATGGTGACAACCCCATGAGTAGTCAGCGGGCTGTTAGTATATGGGATAAGTACCCATGTAGACTCTAGGATTAGATTTCAGGGAAATTCTAATCATTTCATTTAGGGCTGGTTTATTACCATCATTGTCTTTTCCTAAATGTTTTAGGCATGTGCTGACTGACTTTTTTATTTGTTGTTTTCAAAGGATGTCTACTGCCCTCTGTGATTAGTATAACGACCTTAATTAATGGCCGAAATCAGTGCTGTTCCCTATTGAATAGATTTTTCATCAAAGAATTGACTATCCAGCTGAGGTCAGATCAATTTTCTAGTAAGGCCATAGATTACAAACGGGAAGGCAAACAGCAGCCGGCACTCATTAAATCTGGGTCAAAGAAGGGTTTTCTTTTGGTGGATTTACAACAGCAATCAAAGACTTAAGAATATTCCATGGGAATGACTCAATAAACTCAACCTTTTTCTTCTCCAGTTTCTTTATTCGGTTGGAATGAGTTATATTTCTACTTTCAAAGCAGTTTTTGGAGAGATCCGTTATGTCGAGAGCCCATATTTGCTCATTGAGAAAAGGGTGTCACCAACAGATGCATTCAGAGAAATGCATATTACAGAGAACTGCAGGTAAAGCCACATGTAAAGCAGAGTGTCACCAAAAACCAGAGACAAATAAAAAGGCTTACCTTTGCAAACTGTCCCGTTGCCTGTGTAGCCCGGCTTACAGGAGCAGCTGTGGCCTCCGACCATATTGAAGCACAGGGCGTTCTCATCGCAGTTGTGAAGCCCGCTGAGACACTCGTCGTGCTCTGTGCAAAGCAAAAAAAAAAGAAAAACACGACAGACAGCAATCTCAGCAGGTTCTTCAGTAAAACATGAAGATGTATTATATATCAGTGTCTGATAAAAGTAGAAGAAAATGGGGCAGCGTGAGCTCAGGCTTTAAACGCACATCTGCAAGCAACTTTTGCGTTTTCAAGAAAGCAGGCCTGAACTGAATCCACGTAAACTGTGTGGGACTAACCCAGTCGGCCGGTAATTCATTTAACCGTCCATTAAGACAATTAGACAGCTGTGAGCGTAAGATGTGAGTCACGGATGAGTCATCTGCTTGGCTCCAGTTTTGATCCTTCACAAAAGTAGTCTTGGGTGTTGTCATTTATTTCTAATGTGTGACCCATCATGAGGGTTTACATGACCTCAATGGTTGGTTAAGCCCCTTAATAACTGAAAGCTAATATCCCTATTTTATACTCTGATGCTGTATCCTGTTTGTGCTGTATCCTTTTTATTGAATGATTTCCTGTATTTCTATGCATTCATTGCATGTTCAACAAAGCAAAAAAAAACAAAAATAAGAAAGCAAAAACCTTAAGCAAAACTTAAAGGTTCCCTTTAATCTAGAGTCTAGAGTACACACTCTACATGTGTATATATGTATATATATACATATTCACTCCGCTCAATCCTCTGAGACCCCTGCTTTAGTTAATCTTCTGAAATGTAATTTCTGTTTGACTTTGAAACACATGTTGCACCTTTAATTACATGTTAAATCCTACTTAATGCCACATGCTCTTCATTCGCTCCTAAAACACAGACACTCTTTTCCCTCAGAGAATAGCATAAAAAAGAACACCATTCACCTGTATTGTAGAGAGTCACATAAATAATGCTTACTGATATGTGCTTGGTTATCATTTGCTGCTCCGAACTACAGTATAGAAAACCTTTTGAAATGTTAAATTTTCTAATTGAACATTTGTGTATTTTTTCATGTCCCACAACAGAACCTGATTATTACTGACCGCCGTAATGGAAACAGTTGTCTTATTTTGATAGTACACATTATCAGGTATTTCTGCAACATTCAGAAGCTGCTAAATGAAAAATTGACATGATTAAAGCTTTGAGAAAATATATATACTCTTTGAAAAATTCAAAATTCACGTATTTAAGTGAGAATATTTTATTATTGGGGCAGTTTTCAGCCTCTAGCCAGTGTTTGGGAGCATATGTCTAAGCGGGAAACAGAAATACATTCCCCCCTCTTAAAACCTCTTCCACATTTGTTCAGACATCAGACAGATCTCTGTAGCACTCTTCAGCCACAGATATAGTGTGATTCATTTTGCAGCAGCACCTAGTTGCATGTGTTTTTTTGTGTTTTCTTTGCTATTGCTCGGGGCTTTTTAAATGCATGCAGTTCTGAAAGACAGAAAGATCTGAAGAGTGTGACATGGCACCTGAAGAGTGAGAGGATCAAAAATGTGAATGCATGTTGCAGGAGCCCTGAGCTGCATCAATCCATTTCCCTGCCATCATCCAATCCATTATATCTCCTGAACAGACCGTGGGCTCATCCAAATTGAAACTGACATTGTGATGAGCTCCTCCATCGAGGATGTGATGTATGTGCGCGAGAGCGTGTGAGATGGATTGAAGGGCATAAGGAGGGCCCACTGCTATGCTCTACCCCCCCCACCCCCACCCCCACTCCTCCAACACACACACACAAACGCGCGCACACACACGTACGCACACCTGCCGCGGAGCAGAAATAAAGTCTACTTGCGGGCATATAAAAACAGTAATAGCACATGGGAGAGAAACGCAAATTAAGTATCCTTTTATTTTTTATTTCAGCCAAGGTCACATCTGCCAGAGCAGCGCACAGTCTGAGCAGAGAGGGCAGCGGAGCCACCGAGGAGCTGCGCATGTGAGAGAGCATGCAGAGAGAGCGTTATCCTTATAACCCTTAAGATGAGATGGTAATTTAAGAATTTAGGCTTATTACACCACTCGGCACTATGTAGGAGACTTAGTTTAATCGGCTACCTAAATCCTTACAACGCGCGCATGTGTGTCGGCGTGACAGAGATATTACTTCAACGACTGCTGCCGCTCAGGCTGCAGACAGATAAACAATCAATTATGTACAGCCTGTCATCGGGGATCTCTCACTATAGCTGCACGCTTCTTCCTGTGCTCGTCTTACTTTCCTCACCCTCTGCCAGAACATCCTCAGCTCCAGCAAAGGTTTGACCCCAGGCTAGTTTCCTCCAAACAATGTTACCTCAAATTTAATTTTACAATTACAGGCCTGACAGGCAGATGATACTCATGTCAAGAAGAAAAATAGAAATTAACCATGGCTGGTTCTTGAATTTATCTGCTGGGATAAAAGTGGTAAAAAAAAAAATCCTTTCATTAAAGCCACTGTGCATGGTTTCCTAATTCATTGTATTTTCATTTTCATTTGTACAAAGCAGGCACTTCGTGTGATGAAATGTGAGTTTCTTGGAAAATCTGATGCTATGTTTATTTGCATAAAATAGGCCTGACGTCATCTCACAGGCTGTAAAAACACAGATGACAATGAAACCATTCAAACTGAAAAAATACAGTGCCAGTAGAGAAGAGAATCTTAACGTGTTCTGTTTCTGACAGATATCATGAGGTGAAGGTCTGAAAAATAACCACAGAAATCAGGAGAAACATCTATTGTTGAGCTTAATTGTGAAATGTAAAGGTCCCCTAACGAGCTTCAAGTAAAAAATGTATACTACAAAGCATCATTTCTAAAAATGAGTCCTGGTTATATTTGCAACATGTACATGCAGCAAAAACCAAACCAATGGATTTCCACTAGTCATTCACAGGCACTGTACCATGGAACACAAGAATGTGCCAACAAAGGACTGAAGAATAAACCAGGTGGCAGTAAGAATGTCAGATCTGAAGCATATTAAAAAGCTGGAAGACTCAGAACAGGATTTGCCAATAGCTTCTCTGTGACAATCTAATCAAAAGCTTCAAATTTATTATGTGATCTTCCACTGAATTCTGAATATCACCTCATTGTGAAATCTCAGTGATGTGGCTTAGGTAGACTCTGGGTAATCCAGGGCATGGGAGTGTGGGGGGGTGTTCACACGGAAAACACACACCAAATAATTAAATAGAAAGTTATGAAAGGAAGAGAAGAAAAACTACAATTCTAAAGAAAAGGAATTACAACCACAGCTAAAATCCTCATCTGGGAGAGTCGAGGAATATAGTATATATATATAGTACCAATAAAGTACTGTCTGTCTAAGTCTAAGTCTAATTAAAGCAGACAAGAAAGATTAGAGCAATGGCAGGCATAGCAACCTGTTGAATGTAATTAATGTCTATTAAGAGGAATATACAAATAACTAAGTAAAATGTAGTCCAGCTGTATTTCTTATAAACCTTGTCAGCCCACAGTTACTCAGAGATAATCACCAGTAAAGCATACATCTCCAGCTACTCTTCTTCAGAGGATACAACCTCTTTGTGAGGTGAATGGGATTAATGCATTTACTGGAGAGTAGAGTACCAAATTTAGATGCTGGCTATGGGAGGTGCAGATGAGTTGTGTGTGCAAAGAGTGGCTTTGATGGCAGCTGAGATCCAGAGACGGGCTCGGGATGAACCCTTAACGTGCACCTGTGTTGCTCTGTGTGTCTCAATGTGAGGGGATTAAATACCGGAAAATATAAAGCCCTGCTGGAGGTCAGAATCTACATGAATTCTGACTGAATGAGTTTTGGTGTGAAACTGAATTATATGACAGCAGATCTCCACGGGGATCTTTAAACCCTTCGCTAACTATGTGAAGAACTAATCAACTATAGGATTTAGGTGTTTTGCAAGAACAGAGATGTCACAAAAAAGAACAAAGTCTCTGCCCCAAAAGTCCTCAGCTCAAGAGCCTTTGATGTATCTGACTGAAAGTCATCTTTTTTTTTTTATCTCTGTTTTTGACGACCCCCCTCTGCTCCAGCTCTGGTCTATGTCCATCCCTCCATCAGTTCCTCATCCCGAGGGGTCCAGGTCTGGTTATCGCAGGATAAGGATAAGGATAAGGATACACATACCTCATATGCACCTGTGGAAGAAGCGTGCACTGTAGTGTAGACCTAATGCACACACACACCTCAGGACAGCCTTCTTTAATAACGTTCAAACGGAGAGCACAGCCAATCCGCTACCTTTCAGAGATTAGCCGCTAATCTCACCGAGCGAGGAGCACCTCGGGCACTTTGGGGAAAAGAGGGGGAGTGGAAGAGGAGGAATACTGACCTTCAAGATCAACGACAAAGGTGGAGTCAAAGAACGCGGCAAAATAAAGTTGGGGATGTCACTTTTAAGAATGCCTTCACAAGATAGAAGTTGTGTCAGGACATGCGCTCGCGCACATTTCAGTCAGAAAAGTCCAAACGTTACAGTCTGCCACCAGCTGGGTCCAGAACATGTCAAACCCCTCACAGCAGGTGGTTCTGATGTAAAATACAGACTGATGTCTGAGCTCCCGGACCCCCTGCTGAGACCAGAAGAAATAAGACCAGAGCGCCATGCTGTTTCTCCCTGGCTTAAATCTGAAGATCAGCTCTTAATACTATTTTGCACATAAACACTGAGCCATGAAATGAGCTTGGGTCAACTTAATCCTCTTTAGTTGGCAGACCTGTCCTCATGCGCCGTATTAATGCCTGTTGAAATATGGTTTTAAGCATCGTTCCCATAGTTTCTGCTGAGTTTACAATTTGTTAATTGGTATAAGTCACTGCAGATGATACAGGTGTTTATATATCATGTGAATGCACAGTATTAATGGGTCGAGGCAGGTGCGGTTTAATGCCTCCCTGTATTGCTGTTATATTTAATCTATGAGCAAATTAGAGGAATTGGCTTTCCTGTTAGGCTCATAGATGTTCAATATGTAGCACTAAATTTCTATTTATAGTGTCAGCTAGCATAAGGACTACAGAGTTGACACCTTGCCTTACACATTTTTGAAGAAAACGCCTGGTCCGAATACAACAGAGGATTTTTTTATTTATTTTAATTTAGCTATATTTAATTTCTCTAATATTTTCTAGCAGACGAGGTGACGCTGTGAATGTGACAGTTTTCAGTCTCAGCCACTTAGATGGTGGATGTGTGGGAGATCATAGTCCCAAAACTCAGCCTGGTGATCACAACAATGATTTGACTGAAACGGGGAGAAGTCATTACCTCAAGTCTTTTCAAAAGCCTAAATTTAATCACAAAAATTGACTTTTATAAAGTGCTACGCACCGTGTATTGCACCATGGTGACATGGAGGCCTTTTAATAAGAAACTATACAAAAAAACAAGTTAACCCTCTGGGTTTTGGGGAATTAATTCTCATTGTGAATCTGGGGAACTAGAACACAGCAAAAAGAGAAGAAAAAGAAGAGTAAAGAAAATGAGTAAAAACAGTAAGAAGGAGATCAGCAAAAACAAGGTGGGTGAAATCATATAATGCCCAGCAGCATTCTGAAGAAAAGGACTGAACTGGCGAGTAACATACATTTTCCATTAAATAAATGAAGAAAAATAAAGTAGATGAATTTGCATTTATAAATGAATTAAAAAGCTTAAAAAGCTATTTCTCCATTTTGACTGCAGACGGCTTTCAGATATCTGATCTGAAATTCTGCTCTTTTATTTGCCTGATTTCTATTGAGAAGGGAAAGTAGAAACTCCCCAGGGAGGCAGATGGAGCAGGAACTGGAGTTTTCAAGGGGTGTTTGTCATGTTGCTGTGTTTTACGGTTTTAATTCAGACTCCAATAGCACAGCGGGGTGGCCTCAGGCCTAAATCCTCTGGTGTCGAGCACAGGCATCAGCCGGCTCCTTTACTATGCTGCTGCTGAGTTACTTTGCATTGGTGGAAATTGTTTTTTTAATTACAGGCACAGAGGAAACACAGCATGTCGCCCCCTCCTCGGAGATGATTTACACAGAGAGCTGCTTAGCATCACATTTCTGCAAAGAAGCATCGAGGAAGATGGGAACTATCAACACTTTTTCCCATATCATAAAATAAACACGCATTGATGGATACTTCTATATTGGTACTTTTGCAGCTTTTTGTTTATTTTACATGCTTTTTTAGCATAACCCTTTACTAGGATAATTTAAATACATATCTACATTACATATTACAAAACAATTTTCTCATCAAATTCCTGTGGTGACATTTTGTACAGACAGACAGACAGACAGACAGACAGACAGACAGACAGACAGACAGATAGACAGATAGACAGACAGATAGACAGATAGACAGATAGACAGATAGATAGATAGATAGATAGATAGATAGATAGATAGATAGATAGATAGAGGTAAACTCAGCTGAGCTCTCCCTGAGGTTGCTGAAAATGAACCAGAATATTCATGCTTCCTATCCATAACACTCACCCCTTTTCCCTGTCATTTTAATGAGAGCATACATATCCATATAGATTCAAATTTTGTGGTGGATTTAGTTAGCTCAGCAGACCTTTGTTTCACCTCTAATGGAGAGAAGACTACTAAGGCTTTCCTTCTTTTTTCATCACTCACTCAGCTTATTGTCTTCAAAGAATCTAAATATCACTCTCCCTCTTTGTTGTGGCCATATGCAAACATGGCTGCGCTTCAAAGCGTCAACAACAAACCTGCAGTGATGTAACGTATAGCTGTAGCATTTCATCCTTTGTGTAACAGTGTACCTGCTGGTAGAAGCTGTTACGACCAACCAATGCAACAACCCCAATCATTGGAAACACAGCCAGAGAACAAAGACTGTGAATCATCCATACAATCTTTTCAGACTGATGCTTTTGAAATTGACTTTGGTTTCAACTTTGATCAGGAGCAAATGGGTCTGCTGCCTCCACTCCCTGCCTCACCGTTTCTCCGGATCTCGGTGACTCTTCTGCTTATCACAAACACGCAGAGAGTACTCTCGCACACCATATGAGGACTGAAGTCACACACACAAGCACAAAAGTCTACAGACAAGCTATCAATTTCAAAAGGGCTTTAAGGAAATCTTTTTAACCCCCTTAAATGTTAAAGTATCAAAAGTCTCTCCAACAATAGAAACTACTTTTTAAAATTGTGGAGCTGTGAATAGGATAAACTATAATAACTGTTTTGTTACCATACTGTTGTAAATGTGCTGCAATTCGAAAGTAAATGCAGTTTATCATGTATTTCCGAATGCCTTTTTGTTGGGCATAATGGGCATTAATTAAATGGGCATAGATTACAATTGTTAAAAAAAATGTCCTTAAGAAAATAATAGAATTTGAATCCAAAAGCAATTAGTTCTGAAATACAAAACATACTGTGAACATGCAAAACTGATTTAGAAAAGCTATTTCAGAGCTGTGCACTGATTTGATATGGTTCATTGTATTTGAATGTGGTGTTTGGAATGAGTGTAAAACCAATAGGAGCAAACCACCCTCTGACGTTCATCCCAGCACAAACACATTCAATAAACGGGCCGTGCATAACACTTCTATGGCAGATTTACAGATGGGTGGGTCTAAACAGATGCCGTCTGGTATATGACAGACAAAGATGTGGAGCACATGGCAATGGTTTGCAATATGTGATTTACAGGTATCGCTTGTTAACTATGTCTCCCTGTGACAACATGGCTTTTCATTCCTTACCCATCTTATTGTTTCTGACACTCTGACTTTTGATAACGCACGGCAGCAGCGTCTCTTGGCTGCAGAACTCTAAATGAAAGTGTTCTCCGGCACATTGCTAACGAGATGCGCCTATATTGATCTCCGCTCTGGCAACGCCGGTAACGAGAAATGCACATTCGTCTGTGCTTACGTCGGTGTTGTTGCAGCAGAGGCTGAAGCTCAAAGTAAATGGAATAAACAGAGAGCCGCCTCCTCTCCGTTCCTGTCTGTCAAGAGGCCGTGGGAGGAACTCACCTGTGCAGGAATAGTCATCGATCCTGATGTAGCCTGTATGGCAGATGCACATGAAGGATCCCGGGGTGTTCACGCACATGGTGTTCTCTCTGCAGTAGTGCTTCCCCTCAGCGCACTCATCAATATCTGAAGAGAAGCGAGAAAAAAGAAGAATAACGGGTCCAAAAATAAGGAAATAATTAATGGTTTGAAACAGGAATATAACAATCTGGATCTCCAGAGATGGAATGTGGCGATTTGTTGACCTCTCCTTTGACCCGATTTAATTACTAACCCTATTAAAGGGATTGTCTCCTCAAAATTGCACCTGAAGTACAATTACAGCCATGGCAAGTGTATTATCATGGCCTATTTTTGGCATCCCCCCATTTCTGGCAATGGACTTGCATCATTTTGTCTCGCTTATTCTTGCGGCAGAAGCCTCTGAAAGGCTCCCGCACAGGCAATGAGAAGGGCTATTTGTCTTCATCAGTGGGAGACAAAGGTCGACATGCAGATGGTCCACGACACTTGGAAGGTGAGCGCTGAAACCAGCGGCACTCGATTTTTAATCTGCTAAAAGTAAAGCCCTCCACAAAGTGGCTCAACCACTTTTCTCCTGGACCTTCATCTTATCTTGCATACATTAATCAACGATGCAGTAAACAGACACCGTAAAGCAAGAATTACTGCGCTGTACAAGTTCGTTTAAAAGGCCTGTACATACAAACACTGTCTTTTATTAATCTTGGGTGAATTCTTCTGTAGCTGGGTGAAGAGTGGAGTTATCAAAGATGGATGGGAACAAAAACATTGTGGCTCTGGTTGAATAGTCTATTTTGCTAGAAATTAAATAACCCAGAGGTATCTGTGTAGCCGTTAAGAAACCAGTGTTTCCTTTATTATTTTCCTTGGAATGAGATGCACAGGAACAATCTTTCTGAGAGAAAAGAGATATTTCCATCCCACAATTCCTTGCAGTCACATCTTTTGGTCGTTTGGTTGGTTCTCAGTTATTATCACATTGTCTCATCAGCTGGAATTCATGTATCAGTGTGATAAGATCGCAATAGACATCTAAAGCAATTCTAATCGCAATTAAATTGTCGGTGCTCAGACTCATATCACAGCTGGGTGTAAAGGTAGTCGTATTTACACCGCAGGGCAGTGCCATTATGATATGGTAAGAATGTTTCCTGCCTTGTCTTCCTCCTGTGTTTTCCACAAGGTCCGAAAAGGGTCAAAAGAGGAAAAGAAAGAAAATAGCTCTGTAATTGACATTTGACATTTGGACGGAGAGGGGCACATCGCACCCCTCCACACAATCCTAACAACAAGTCTAATCAAGCAAATAAGAGAAGGAACCTGCAGATGGACAAAATAGTCTTTAAGCTCTGTTTTACTACACTTTGTATTAAATTTAGTTAAGCCCCCAAGTCAAAAACCCATGTCGAACTATGTTTGCAAAGCCCTTGAACAGCTTCCAAGGAAACCCTCATTATACCAGCAGGTTTCCTCACTTCAATAAAGTTTTAATTTTTCTTTCAAACTCTGCACTTATACCAATAGTTTTTTGTTACCCGAGTGAATCATTTTCCATATTAGAATTAAAACAGTAGCAATTCCAATAATAATGTCCATCTCATTAGTCGGTTGATTCTTTAATAGAGAAAAAAGACACCCCTCCATTTAGTCTAAATCAAGGCTACACTTGTGTTTTTTTCTGTTTTTTAGGTCTAAACTATCTTAAGCCATGATATTACCTAAACAGCTTTTTACCAATGCAATTTCAAGGCTGTTTATTAAAATTTGACTTGCACTGCAGCTATTAAGACCTCATCAGACCAGCTTTAAAACATAATCAGACAAACTTTCCACTTTTATTCCTATCCGCTTTCATCATATTCCATATTTGGATCCGTATTAGCTGTTGCTAAGGCAACAGCTATTCCTGGGATCTAAACTGGATGCCAAACATTCAAACAGAGAAAGCAGAACACTGCCAGGGCAAGCAAAAATAATCTAGATAATGTGATGCAATCAAATGCAATGCATTGCAAATGCAGGTCAAACCAAACAAGCCCGGCAATATACTGTGCTCCAGGGCTCCGTCCCTATAAATAGCACGGGTCAAATGTAGGCACTTTTTGAAAGACAAGTTCCATGGTCCTTGACGTTAGCACTTCATTACTCAATCGCTGTATTCAGCGTGTATGGGAGCACAAGAGGACACACGTGAATATGTTGTGTGCCAGATGCCTTGACGAAGAGCACTTGAAATTGAATTTCAATAGATTAGCATTGGCTTCCACTCGGCTCACATGTCCTTGGGTAGAGAGCCACCCACCATCCACCCAACACCTGTCAACAACTGTACGATTCATATTTCTTTTCACAGTCCCATCAATACTTGCCTCCAGCTATTCAGAAGCCTCGATACAGACACACAATCACCAACCTCCAATTGAAGAACATTTGTCCTTCAATGCGTGAATGCTAATTAAAAGTATAGCTGACTTTTAAACGAAGAAAATGGAGGCAAGGATGAAAATGGGAAATGGAGTGAAGGACAGACAATAAATAGCCAATAAATATAGAGAAAAGTGGATGGGAAAAAGAGGGCAAGAGCACAAGACTGAGACGGTGACACGAGATTGTAAGAAGGGCACACCAAACTGTGTGACGGTTAGTGTGAAGGGAATCGTGGAGGGTTGAAAAGGAAAATCAGAGCCAGGCAGAGAGAAGTAGAAAGTATTAAATGTCAATAGGAAGGAGAAAGGGGAGAACGGATTCCGCCGGTTGGCAGTGGTAACTTTGAGCGGTGGATCTTAAGCAACTGTCTTTCACATGGCCCATCCTTTGATTTACAGCCTATTAGCTTTAGCCATCCATCCTGCCCCTGGTGACAACAGATAGCTTTGTTAAAACAATATGTTAGGAGGTGAGATGATGGGGGGGCGCAGCCCGATCGTGTGGGGGAGAGCAACCATCTCCATCTCCATTAACGCACTCCATTTTCTTGATTGGCCTGTCACATGGACACACGTGACGTGCCAAGCGAAGGAAGGCCGGCCAGGAGTCGGCGGAGGCTTTTCTCCCTGAGTGGAGTGCTCGGGGTCAATCTGTTGCCACACGACGATGGATGGCTTGAAAATTAATGTGTTCTTTCTTTTTTTTTTCAACTCCTGTACATCCTTGAATAACAAGTGAATCGATCACAGTCATGTCTGAGGGGGAGGAATTGCTTTGCATCATTTGTACAAAATACATCCATCCTAAGCACCATGAAGAGCAGTTTAAAGCCCTGTTTGTTAAACAGCATTGCATGTTTATCCCTTTTTTAAGAAATAGTGTATTTGCTTTAATGTTTTGCTTAGTTTTAAGCTTCATATCATGTTATTTCTGTGTTTTCTTGATATGATTTTAAAACAAGAATAATAAATAAATAAATAAATGATGTCAAACAGAATGTATTTTCTCACTATGTTAAATTTAGAGATAGATACCAAGAAAACAAATACAATTTCCCTAATGAAACACAATTGCAAACTATATGTTGTATTATTTCCAATGCGGCCTGTTAGCACGTAGCTACATAAATAGGCGTAGCAGTTTAACACTCTTCGTATTCAAAACATGGAATTCTAGAAGGGATAGTCCCACTATCTGTGCCTGCTGTACACCACGGTCTGGGAGCAGAGAGATAACGCTGCCATTGCCTTTGGATGTCCCACAAAGGCATCCAAATCTGGGCCCAATTCACAACCAGTCCCTTCTCTTTCCCTCTTCATCTCTTTTTTTTTTTTAGTCAATGCCTTCCCAAACTCCCCCCCCCACACACACAGTCAAGCAGATTGTTTGCAATAAATGGCAGTTGGAAAACACTTGCCAGAAAGATTCTGATATTCCTTAGTTACCAGTTCCCTCACGCTGAGATATATAGCAGCCAGAAGAAAAGAGCAGTGGGACAAAGACTGGTCAAAGACTCAGTAAATGATCTCAACTGTAGGCCTTCTTTCCTATTCAGAGTGGGAAAGGTGTCAGAAAGCCTCCATGGGAGGATCAACTATTGAATAGCAGCAGGCATTTGGGATATACCGACACAAATAATTAAGCAAATACAAACACAACATTAAGCTAATCAACTGTTGATGGCTGCGTATAGACATTTCTTTAATATTTATGTCAGGTTTTAAAATGGTGATATGATACCAAAGGATATCCTCAACTGATTAATTTCCATCAGTTGACGATTAGTAACGATAATGAAAGGAAATGTCTTCATACAAATTCAAAGCTTAAATTTAGGAATGTTGCCGCTTCAAACTGAAATAAAGAGATTCTTGAGAACTGCTTCACGATAATGGAGAAATCTGCTTTCTTGGTATTTAACTTTTTTAAGACAGCCATGTTCAACTTTATAAAAAATGAAAGGGAGAAACATCTATTGTTTTTTTTTGTAATGCAACAGAGTAACTCAACTTATTTACCTTAACATGATCACGGAATACAGAAAACCTTTTTCATTGTCAGTCAATGCAAAACCAACCCCAACACACCTCAAATGTTATATAAAACTGCAATTGTGAGTGCAGGAAGGAATAGCTGACAGTTAAGAAAACTGACAGTTTGGAATCCCATTAAAAGGCCACAGGAGAAGGAAATCATTCCAGGGGTGCAGTTTTGGTCTAAATACCATACATACAATGTGATCAATCATTTTAAACAAGTAGAAACCTGTAGCCCTTGTTATAACAATGGCCTTCAAAAAAGGAAATGTGTGCATATGTGGGTGTGTGAGACCACGTATGCCCTTGTTTTCTTTTCGGAGCGAGCGTAGAAATGATCGCGGTCCCCTGTAAGAAAGCGTGCATGGTGGAGAAGTGCCTGAATCGTCTAATTCAACAACACTTGTGGATATTAATGCAAACACGGGCTGGCTTTTGTAGTGTGTGCTTACATAATGCATTAAACATGCGCTTAACACACTTCGATTGAGCATGACTCAAGTAAAGCCCGGCGAATCTCAGGGCCAAAACAGCCTTGTTCACAAGCAGCAGGCGTGATTGGGCTTTTGCTTTCCATCACAGGTCTCATTAATCTGGGAAATGTTTCAATCGATGGAGCATCATCATCCATCATTTGTCATTGTTGGGCTGTTTGCACTCACCTAGCCGGAGGTCTAAAGAATCTGAATGAGGGGCAGAAACAACCACCAGGGCTCCTTGAAATGCTGATGACAAAGTCACATGTGATTGTGCAATACGTGTTACTACATCACATATTTTGCTCTTGTTTCATTGTTGTAACTTTGTAGGTTTCTGTTTAAAGAGATTTTACCTTACCACTTATAAACCGTGTTTTCACTGTGTGGTAATATCTGATTGACTATAATGATTCCTATATGAAGACCTATATGAAATGAAGAGGCATGGACAGATCATCTTCACTGAGGCAGAGGTTGCTTTGGGTTGCTGCTCAACACGTGAGTGTAATCAAATGGAGTTTCAACAATGAAGATAAGCATTCGACAATGACCCACTGAAAATGTTATTTAGAAGTGGGTTACATGACTGCAAGCTTATCCAATAATTAAGATGGTCTGGAAAGTACTCAGACGTGTGTGACTGGAATATAACAATGGTGGAAGTGTTTTTAAAGTATTATCCATGTGCAAACTTTTCACTTTTTTCTGTACCAATAAATAGCAAGTAAGGGGTATAATTATCTCTCTATTTATGTCAACAGTGACCAGTAAATTCACCTGGCATGTAATGTGAAATGTGGAACATGAAATACTTGATGCCCAATACCATTATTATTAATTATTGAATTTTTTCAGGTGTTAATCCCACTATGCTCATGTCTGGTATGTCCCAAATCTGGAGGATTCAGTAGACGTACACTAGCACATTAGTACATAAGTCTGCATTGGGGGATGCAGAGACTTTGCACATTTGTTGAGTCATTATTTATACCAGGTACCTCTGCTAAGGTTTTGAAGTGTAGCATGTGAAAAACTAGGCAGGTGTTGGGGTCGTCCTCAGCTCCCAATCACTGCAGCTCTGTGAAGAATTTGATAAATTAAAGCCTGTGCTGTCCACACTAATTAGCTCCTCCTGAAACTTCTCTCAGTCGGGATGCAGCCTTCAAACCTCTGCCGCGCACTGCTCTCACCGCCGGTGCGCTGGCAGGTCTGCGGCGGTGCACTATTTTAACTTCCCCCTTTACGAAATAGATTTATTTTTTCTGGCTTTCACTAACTGCTGCTCCACTCTGCACAGTTAGCTGGCGGATTTTCAGTCTGATTCTAGTATGCCTCTTTAAAACATTATTGTGAGTGCTCAGGACTTGCATAAAATCTTTGCCTGCACAAAAAATAATTTCTGGAAGTTTCTATATTAAATGAATAAGACTCAATTCCAGTGGTTAGGGTTAGCTTTGGGTTAGGGTTAGGTAAATGAATGCAGCATGATCCCATCTGCACAGAGAGCACTGGGAACAGCTCTCATGTGGCATTTGAGAGATAGTGGTTGAGCAGACAGATGTACAGTTATTGACACGGGGAGAGACTGTCTTGATGGAAGGATTATTTGTATTAGGTGACATTTCACTGGGGTCGCAGATGTATACACACACACACACACAGAGGCACAGGCGATTCCTTGTGTTTATATGAGCCTGATTCATCTCGCTGTGTGCGGGTCAGGGCCCGAGCAGGTGGGGGGGCCCAGGGGATGTGGGCTCATTCTGACAGTGATTGAGGTTCGGAATGGGCCATGCTCTTCAGTAGGTGCCAATTAGCCCGCCGCCACCTTGTGACATTTAAAAGAAAACAGCAGCAATCGGAATGATCAGTGCACACACACCATGCGCTTCCCCTGCATGCCCACACTGTCCTGGCTCATGGGTGATAACTTATTCTATGTACATACAGTTTTGACATTTTTAATCAATTACTATATTGAAATCCTGGCCATTGGAGAAACATTATAATAAGAATATGAGATTTTCTGACATTTCCCTGTCAATCAATAACACATAGCTAAGTCTGAAGCCGAGCTAACATGTTGTCTCCTCCTGACCACTTTAGTGTATTTTTATATGATGCTTTCATGCTTTTGTGTACATTAAAAGTCCTCTTTTTGTCAGATATTTTATACCTCTGGTTCAACTATTAACAAATAAATTAATCAACTTGTCCTAATGTTATAGCTCCAGATAAGGAGTAACTTTGTTTCAAGGGCAGTCGGTGTTAATAAAATCATAAGTTCAAAATGAGGACTGACGTGATTCAGCAGTCATTGACAGATTCCTCAAAGCCATCAAACAATCTTCACTGTATAAAACTGACACCAAAATGGGACATGTGGCCATTAATGTGAATATAGAGTTGCAATTGTGCTTCAGGAAGAACATGTCGATGTAATGAACAAAGGCATTCCAAGGAAACACTATTCATCATTTTCTAGAAATCATTATCACGTTGCGTTTTTAGCTAAAAGATTGCAAATTTTACACATTAAAACCCTAAAATGACGGTTCAAAAGGAAAGGACTTTTTTAACATTTCTATTCTCGATTGAATGGAAAATCCATATGTGCCTCATTCCTAAGATTTACATAAGTAGAAAATGCTAATTAAGGCTGAGCGCTGTGAAAAAGTAAGATAGTTGGAAAATAATGAGGCAAGCCCCACAGCATTTTTTGTCCCCACGACATTTGCTGATCATAAAAATGCAGACTATTGCCAGGATTATCCTTCAACTGTTCAGTTTAAAAGTTATGCATGCATGCATGTTTAATGAAGAATGACAGACCAAAGTTCAGACAAATAAAACCAAGATTATCTTCATGGCTAAGAGCCACATGCACAAAGTCTTTATTTATGGCTTGGATGAACAGCCTCTTCATTGTTTATACTGAGATCTGACATCCACTAAAATCATCTAATTCAACATAGTTGGTGTGGAATTAACTCTGTCTGAAGTGATTGGAATGAATTTAAAGGATTCCCACCACAGCCTAACCACAGTTTTATGAAGCAGGTTTGTACATATTCCTTGTTATTACCTTTTTATTATTATTGGAAAGTATATCACAAAGTGAAATTCAAAACTATTGATTCACGAGTTAGCATGGACTAAACTGAAAAGGACTTCAGTTAAATGGAATCCAATATGTAATTTTTTCCAAGGTTAATAATTATTTAATAAAATAAATCTATTTAACTTTCTATTTAATTTGTTTTCACATTGCAGTTTGCAGGACTCGCCTCATTTTCTTTAAAGCTGAAGAAGCCTCTGAGTGAACATACTTCTGATATTTGTTCATTGTGTAATAGAGATTGTGCAGTGTCATCTTTTATTCCGTGCAGTTTTGGCAGCATTTTTCTTTGCACATTTATCTTCTAGGGCTGCTGAGTAATCCTCAGCACAGGGCCAGAGTTTCTTTACCAGATTGTTCAGTTTCTCTGAATCACTATATCTCAGGCTGCAGCCTCAAATAACTTCAAAGCAAAGGCTGCACTTTCTACTACAAACTTTAATGAAACAGTTGAATAATTAGATTGATTCAATGCTGCCGTTTTCTTAGATTTTCACCTTTTTGGCCTTGCTGCTGTTGGTTTTTGGCTTTTGGCCTCTGGCTTGCATCAACTTTCAACCAATCAGTATTCAATCAATAAGCACCGTCATTACTGGAACCTTTGTGTTGTTAGCTGTCTGGAGGATGGCCTGTCCCTCCATCCGTGTTGATAAAATGGCTGTTTGGGAAGGCTGAGAGTGCCTCTGGGGTACTGACAGAAGATGCAGGAGATACCAAACTGCCCTTAAAAAAGATGTGCGACATTGTGGGGCGCAAACTGGAAGAAATGGGGTCTGATCCATCTCCTTTTGTGGCCGGCATCAGTGTTGTATTTCCAGTTCAGTCTGTTGCTCTGTGACTGTTCAACACCATGCAGCAGAGTGGTCTACCACCTCCCTGCTCGGCTTCTTGTGCATTCAAACACCCAACAACTGCGGAGGCACTCTGATTCTGCTCTAATTCTGAGGTGTACAGAGGGAAACACAACATTACAACATTTGCCTTGTGTGTTGCTATCTAAATGTATTGTATTGTAATATATTCAGTACGTTGGGTGTTTGTTCCATGTGCCTGATGAGGAGACATTTGGTAAGATTAATCCTGTTTTATAGCCCATAAAACCATATTTCATGCCCTGACTCTTTCAGTTTCTTCTGTTTGATCTTTTTGAATTTCACATTTCCCACATAAATGCTATATTTATACTCACGCCACTGTTATTTATGAGCAGTTCTGACAGGAAATTTCTAAATTAGGGCATTTTAAAACCACACAACAAAAGATTTCTGAGCAATGCTGGGATGAATGATGGTATTATCTCAACATGATGAACCAAAATGTTTGTTGAATTTAGAGACAATCACACTTTTTGTCACCTCTCGATTGCTTTCTCTTATTCTGTGTGAAACTCGTACAGTACATGCATGTAGCAAAATAAGCCTTTGGCTCGACTGCGTTTTGAAAAATAGGATGGAAAAAAATCTGTGCTGTTTTTCTGTTAGGGAACTCAGCACTAAAATGCACACTGAGGCAGTCACCTGCACACACAAGCACACAGAGCTACACAAAGGCAGGGCTAGTATCCTCCTGAGTATTCCCTACTGCTGTGTCTATGAAAAATTTAAACAGGAGTGATCTCATCTGCTATTTTGAGCCCATCTCTGACCTAGGAATGTTTTAAAGCGCTAGTAGCTGTCTCTGATTTTCACTATGGTTGTCTTGCGTTTGACAAAACACACAACGTCATACAGATAACTCTGATATGCAGTATGCTGGTGTATATAATCTCCATGCTGTGCTTAATGCACAAAATTGCCTTCAAACTGGATTTTTCATCTTGTCTTGCAGCCATCGTTGTAGTAAAACCCATCTAGATTTGAAAGCATGCAATTGCACTTATTTGTACATCTCTTCCAGCCACAAAAACATATTTCTATTACATGAACACAAGCGTTCTCTCATCCACCTGCAGGATTCTCAGCAGGCAAGACATCTGTTACTAAGACTCACAAGACTTACACACAATCATAGAGCATGTAACAAAGGCAGACAAGAAGAGAAAAAAGGGTATGCTTCTGAAAGAACACCATCAGCAAATTGAGTACATTTCAAGTTTCTTTGTAAAGTCCCCCGCTCAAAAGCTCACCACAAGCAAGGCTATCCAATTTCATATGGAGAGCAACACTGCTCTTGAGATAAATAATCTGGGTATGAAGTGTTGATGTTGGATATTCAAGTATACCTGCTTTCTTTCAAATTTGCTATGAGACTTTCTACAACAATGAGCTCTTAAAAAAGGTTCCATAAGTTTCAAAAGTGACCATGTGGTGGTGGTGGTGGTGTTGGGGTGGGGGGTGTGGGACAATGACCAAACAACTAGAGCACAAAATATTGTCCGTTTTCAGTAACCATCAACAACCATGAAAATAATTCTTCCACGCTGAGCTCAAGAGAAGGTAAAAAAATGGACTTTATCTTAAGTTTGTATCCTTTAGGCCACGGTGAAAAAAAAAATCCTTGAATTAAGATACACTAACATTCACATGTGATACATAAAACTGTGTCAATATGCATCAACAACCAATTAGACCAATAAAAACCAAAATAGAGCTGTGTACATTCTTCCCGCTTTCATTTAATGAAGAAGGGGAATTACGACAATCGCGCATTGAGCACCCTATAAAGTCAGATCTTTTGGCAGTTCACTGATCTGGAGCATTTAAGTGTGTGTGGACGCAATGAGAAGAAGGAAAAACATCAGTATCAACCTTTAAGAGGCTCTTTTTGTTGCAAGCATCAATTATTTTAGAGTAAGTGGTTGCGCTCGTGGGAATAGCTTTGCTGCAATTAGTTCATGCAGCACACCAGGAAACACACAACTGAAAGAATGCAGGAAAAACAACAATTTGAGAGGCCGATAACATCATAAAAACTTTTGTATTTAAGGATATTTTAGCTAAAGATGGTTCTGTAAGGTAGTAAATAGTGGGCCGAAGATATGTCTTCATATTGTGCCTATGCATTTTTATTGCCTTGTTTCTGTTTATTAGGTAATTACAAACCAATTTGTCATTAATTGTTGTTTATTTAAGGTTATATATGTGTGAGGCTTTTTAAAATTCTAATCAACACTAAATTAGTGTTTTATTTTTTGCAGTATGTTTTGCAAAATGTGCATAGCTTTGCATTATGGGACAACTTATGTGATGGAGACACTGGTTTTTCCTGAATGTAATCCATAATGAACAGAAATCAAGCCACTGTGATAGTTTACAAAGACTGGACTGTACACAAAATAATGGACAATGGAAACTTCTGGGACAACATACTGCAAATGTTCGGGGTTCTGCAAGGCTGCAGTGCAGAAATTCATTTTAAATATGACTTTATGAGTGATTAATGATGCTCGAATGTACCACTTTATCACAGCCTATAACCCACAGAATCCTCTTATTAACTGAAATCCAATTGTTTCTTTTGTAGTCTACCTGTGCAGATTCCCATGGATTGCTCATTTGGATAAAAGCTCACATCTGAAACTAATTTTAGATCCGCCGAAGCCGTGAATCATTCCTAATTTGTTTAGCGCTCTAATTCAAATAAACAAAAGAGGTGCTTGATTGATGCTTCAGCTCCATCTTGATGAGGCTGACAGAGGGAGTGTGTGGACTAAAGACGGCAAACTAAGCTGAGATGTGCACTCACTAACAGATGCTTCATAATAGCGTGCGCTGTGAAAAGAGGGTTGCATCTCCACACAGCAGTAGAGAGTCAGAAGCAAAAGAATCTGAAGTGCTTTGACGCACAAGAGAAGTTACTAGATCTTTACAGCATCACTGTGATAGAATTATGTCTTTAGGATGCATTAAGTAAAACTTAGCTAAAGATGGCAGATGAAAAATTCAATTTAGGCATTTTCTCCTGTACGAACGCTTGAACTCTAAGCATGTTTCACAATTAAGAACAAATGACCTGCTCAATGAGGTGTGAGATGTTTTTCAGTCGATTAATATAAAAATGATAGGCATTTTAAAAGCAATCAGAAAAAAACCCTGTTTGTGTTAAAGAACTGGGCTATTATGATTATGATAATTACTTGGGTCTTGACTGATAAGCAGAACACTGATGGAGGCAGTGTGTGGGATCGGTAATGAATGACCCGCCGGTCGTAGCTGCCATCCCCCCAGAGAGAAACGTTCAATACATGTGAGCATCAGGATACTCTGTGTTTTTACCATAACAAGTTTATCCAATGACTAAGAAGACGAACATTAGTTTCTGAAAATGCATTTAGGACGTGTGGTGGTTACAAAGAACGAGAGAATTACAGTCACCCATCGTAAAGGGATTACGTGAAAGCTTAAATTCAGCAACATTTTCTACGCAAACTACTTGATTTGTAAATTATTCATTTTCTTTGCCACATTTCATTTTTCTAATTCTCTTAAGCTAAAGAAAATCCGTGTCAACAAATTGAAATAAAGTGACCACGAAGTCAACATTAACAGACTCCTCAACTCATGTTTTACCATTCGTCAGGCTGAGTTTGGCTTATGAAAACAGGTACTATTTTCACAGGCTGACAAAATGCTCCAGAGCGTCTAGCATTAAACATTTTCCTCTGAGAGCGGGGAAATAAGCTGTGAGACGCTCCCCAGTGAAAACGGAAGTAGCGTATTTGTCATTTCTAAATCTAATAAACCTATTATACACACAAAAACCCATGAAGACATCACCTGTTACACTCAGATGAATAGTTGACCATCTGTCTGAATAAAGGACACAGTCCTTGTTCAATATGTTGTCTTTTCAGAAAATTCAGTTAAATCAGGAGCAAAATAACCAAGATTAAAAGACAGCATGTTTTTAATGAAAGACACAAGTTTCTATCGCGACTTCTCTCGAGCTCTAACATTCAGGGCTAGCTCTTCTGAGTCATGCTGTGTACCTTCACAGTAGGCGTTATCGTCCCGCAGTGGGCGGAAGCCATCCTTACAGACGCAGCAGTCTCCTGCCTCCAGGTTCACGCAGTCAGAGTGCTCCACGCAGCCGTGACCCTCTGAGCAGAAATCATGACCTGCAGGAGGCAAGATGAGGAAAAGGTTAAGGCACAGTCGTGAATGGATTTTTCACTAATATCCTCAGTGGAAAAAAAAAACATGATTTCATACATGAGTGAAATACCAATTTGCTTTGCTATGGCTTATCAAATCTGATTATTTCTAACCTCCAAATGTCAAAAGACACACACACACACATCTTTACTATATATATATATATATATATATATATATATATATATATATTGGAGTAAATGTTCAAATAACTAAGCTAAATATATATTAAAAACACGGGAAACGTTTGAACGTCATTCAAAGATTTTCTCTTCTTCTGATATCAGTTTTTCCCCTAAAAGTAAGTAAAAAAGCACGTCAGACCCCAATCAACTCAAAAAGTTATGCTTGTTTCCACATAATTATGAAAATAAGCACAGAGCAGCCCAGATATGGAGTCATCTATAGAGATCAAAAAAAGTACACACGCCAAAGAAAACTTGTTTTTTTAACACATTTGACAGTTTCATGTCTTCAAAAAGCACAAATCTCTAATTCTAAATTGTTTTCCGAGCCATAAAATGAAGGTAAGATTAGAAAGTAATTAAATGATATGGTGAGAAGGGAGCCTCGGTCATACCTCTGCACACTTTACAGCATCTACTGCTCAGAGCGATCTGCTCCGACTCTGGGCAGTTGAGCTCTGGACAGGGCTCACTGGGGACCACTCGATGCATGGACCGGTCCTGTAAAGGGCACAGATAAGATCCTTGTGAGCCGTTCTGCAGGTGAACCCCGCTCCCTCCTCATTTACTCAAAGCCTGAAGGTAATTATGAAGGTAATTATTCATCTGTTGTCTTTCCTCTTTCTCTGTCCCGCTCCCCCTCCTCCACATGTATTAATTATGAACCAGTTTCCCATTGGTTAGTCACAACTCTGTTTATCCTTCAGGTATCTGAAGCCATTTGCAAGGGGATTTATTTAGGACCACGAACAGTAAATCAATCCTTTGGATAATCTCTGTGTGACCAAGTGTAAAATAGAATATAAAGAGACTTAATTAGTAGTACAATGTTTATTTACAAAAATATAAAATCATCATTATTCGTTGTTCTGAAATCTTAAAAATATAACGTGGCAAAACACTTTATCGATGGGCTGTATTCAAAACAGGACAAGCGTACACTTGACTGACCTGGAGTAGTGTAAATGATAATAAATATGCAGCTTAGGAAACAAATAAAATCAAAACGGCATGGCCAAACAAAGCCCAAATAAAAACCAAACAAAACATGCAAAGGTGCCCCAAGTCAATTCAATTTGACACGGTCCAAAACTTCTATACAGACCCAAACAATTAGTGTACAGCCTAAACCTTAACAAAAGGGAAAAAAACAGTGGGTGGCGGCTCAGTAGCATCCAGATCATCGCTTAAAGACACATACATTCCACAATCAATATGAGGATCATTCTATTATTCAAATCACCATCTTAAGTAAGTTACCTTTGTTAGCATCCCAAAAAAGAACTCTCCTAGCTGTAGAGGCCAGCAGGTGATAGGACCTTTCCTCAAGTAGGACTGATGACTGTAACTATTACTTGGACGTAAAAGGATATGGTCACTATTTGCCACACTGCTTTTATGACAAACATAGTGTATACATTTACCTTTTTGTCTGCGCACCAAACACAGATTTGGCTTAACAGCTCAAGTATGATGGCTGCCAGTTGCCCTCTGCACCCACGTGGAGTGAAAGGCCCAGATTTGCCTCCCTCTGGCTTTTAAAAGCTATGCTCCGCCCCCCCAACTTCCTACTTCCTGGTTCACCCTGTCACATCTGCATGTGTGTTTTTTCTCTGGATTTTCCCCTGCCACTCTGTGAAAGGCCTTTGAATTGTTTCAGTTTAACTGGGGCTAATTTAGATGCCGGAAAAAAATGAGATCTCCTCAGCCATTAATTTGAAGCCATCTATCCAGTCAAAAGAACGCTGAACGTGCAGAGGTCTCAGCTCATACACAATCTGCACGGATCTGTGTGAAACTCAGTTGACTTCCTCCCGGCATCTGCAACTTTTTTTTTCGGCCATCCACAGCCACCACCCCTGGAACCTGCACCCCCCCCCGCAGTCGGCAGGCAAACAGAAGATCAGAGGCGTGACAAGCATCTGTCGGGGGAAGCCTGCAGGAGTCTGCAGGAGCGCGCTGACTGACAGCACTCCCTGTCCTCTCCGCTTTGATCTGCCTGGAAAAACCGCTCGCTTTCCCGGGTACTGCAGATGGACCAGGTGTGTCCAGGCGGGGCCGGGCAGCTGTCTGCAGCTGCAGATCCTAACGGCGCCGCGCCGAATTCATGGAGGAGCTGCTCGTTATGATGGAGTCGGGCGATTAAAAACTTCAAATCACTTTCGTGTGATTGATTGAGCCCGCCTGGTTTAATGTCATCAGCTGAATTACTCCCAAAAGCCAGCTACCCATCCATCTGGTGCAGCAGGCAGACAAGAGCAAATATTTGGAATAATTAGGAAATTAAACCAATTAGGGACCACGTTTTCTCTGGTGATTGGCACTGAAAAATGGCTGGAGAGTCTCATGACTGTTCTCGGCATTGCTTTGTCTCCAAGTCCCCCCCCCCCTGCATGGTGCCGGGAAACATGGGTCGATTCTTCTTGCTTTTAGGAGCAGGTAGTGTTTGTCTTTTTCATATTGCAGCGCAGACGGTGCACTCACAATCAAGGATGGATGAGCGCATGAAACTGCCACGGCAGTCAGATTAGATTTGAAAAAAAAAAACTCCTGCTTGCGAGCAGCCAAATGGAGCTTGCGTGTGTGGAATTCCAATGCTGCTGCATGAGAGTTTTCTGGCAGGTCAACCCGGAAAGATCCTGAGCAGCCAGCGGGGTTGTCGTGTTTTCACTTTAGTTTTGAAACATTTTCCCAACATCTTTAGCTCTCAGCCACAATAGTAATTAAAAAGCGAGAGAATCCAGTCATTGGGAGCTGTACACGGTTGTGGATTAATAATCAAAGAGGACGGTGACCAAGGAGACCACAGAATTTCAGAGCACTTTAGCGATGCGATGAGCTTAGAGAGCTGGCACTCTGACATGGTCATTAAAACGGCGAGGATGTTTGTTCCAACGAGTTACAGCCGGGTACGCCTCTGGAGAGTATTTTGATAAAAATTTCATAAATAGCTATGGAAAAGCGTTTGTCCTTGTGAGCCGATGACTTACCCGGCATTCAAAGAGCAGGCACCTGCCAGAGGAGTCACGCACAGCCCTCTGATCTCCCTCCACCAGCTCTCTTCCACCAAACAAACAGACAGCTGCAAGCATAGAAATGGAACAAAACGCAGACATGTAAATAGGTGAACTATACACATGCAAATCCCATTTAAAAGTGCATCACTTGTCTAAAGTACAGCAGATGGTAACAAAACAACTGCTGGTGTTTCAGACTGTCATATATGGAAAGACAACCTTCTAACTTGTATTTGAGTAGAAGACACTGGGAGGCTGATGCTTCATTGTTTCCATACACACATTCCCTACACACACACTTGAATTCCTGTTGAACTGAATCCCTTTCAGATAATTTCGAAAAAATAAAGAATGCTAAATTGGAGTAATGAGTTAGAGTGTGACTCAAAGTGATGAACACACAATGCTAATGTGTGTGCATAATTGTTAGGCAGCTTCATTACCTCTGATAATAAGAGCCCAGACATTTAACTGACGTGATGCATAATTCTTACATAAGCTGCAATACTGATACATGATCGCTTTTTGTAAATGGGCTGCTAAAAAATGCTCGGAGAAGAAAAACTTAGCTTGACGCATAAAATAACAGATTTAATTTTGAGCGACTTTTGATGGAACAGATGAGAAATCGTGTTGTGGCTTTACTGTTAGGCACTCTGCATCAAGGTGGAGAAAGGGTCCCGGTGTGATGCTATTGCTGTGTGAGTTTTTGCATTTTGTTTTGGACATGGACTAAAATCGCCTCCACCAAATAGATCCACCTTGCACTGCCTCGGGCTTCAGAGAGTCTGTTTCTTTGCCAAACTCAAACACAGTTTACTTTTGTTGTCCTTTTTTACTCTGACTTTTATGCCATTTGTTTTATTGGTAGTGAAAATGTTAGAAATAGCCATAGACCATATGGAGAAGGAAAAATAGTCTCACAACAATATATCATAACATTTCTTATTCACGAGAAAATATGGCACTTAGTGGTTGCTTATAACAAAGTCAGTGTGAAGTGGGAGGGCTTCATAGCTCGATAGTAACAACCTAGTTGATGTAAACCAAGAAAAACAGAAATCTTTCCTTCATCTCCGGGCAACAACCTTCCACTATCGCAGCTGCTGGTTAGCTGAAAAGCTGCAGTGCTGTACAAACCACTGCAAGCCCCTCAAAGAAGAACAATTTTCCCATAACAGCATGCCATTTGGCCATAAAAAATCTATCAAGCCAACATTCCTGCTGCATTCTGTTCAAGAAAATGGAGATGGATGGATGCAGCTGAAATATGTTGACATATTTTCAAAGCTTCAGTTCTAGCTCAAGTGCTTTTTTTTCTATTTTGGCCTAAAAAATGGACGGGGAAAAATGCTGTAGCTAATTATTGTATCTGAAACCGCACAGGGTGAGGAGGACAGTTTGATCGGCTTTGTTATCCATTTAACACAGTGATCTGTTGCATCCCTGTTAGCAGTTGATCAGAAGCCAAATTAACCCTCCACTCCTGTGTGTGTGTGTGTCTGTATGTGTGTGTCTGTTAAGGTGACTGCAGTAGCCATGTTAAAGGTGATGTACAAAAATGTTACTGGGTCCACTCTTGGAAAAGGTCAGGAAAAAGCACAAGAGGGGTAATTAACACATGACATCTACGCTTCTTGTAGCCAACAGATTAAGGTGGAGCACTACATGCCTCCGAGGGGTTTTACTCACTAAACAGAGAGTAAATACCATGACAGGGAAAGGCAGCTTTTGTTATTCAGCTGCCTTCAGCGGCAGTGGTTGTAAAAACGTGCATACTATGAGAAAGACAAAGTTGTTTTATTTAAAAAAAAGGAAATACTCAAGTTTGAGATTCAAACACACTGTTGACTGACTAAGAATGTTACATAGATTCAAGGCTCAATTTAATCATGAGGATCAAAATTACTGCATTCATCAATCTTTTGCAAAATGTTTAAATTAATAATGCCTGGAATGACCCTCGGCTATGAATAATAAAAAATACACATAGTACTTGATCCGTACTATTGATAGTTTTTCTCTGCTACTTAATTACGCTCATGTTATTCATATTTTTGGCAGACTGGCCATTTCTGGAGCTATGTTTACAGCGAACACACAAATGTTTCCCACCGAGCGTTTTGACATGCAGGGCATGTTTGGGTTTTTTTTTTTTTTTGCCTTTTGAAGCTTTTTGGTTGAAATTCCTCAGGTAAATGCGAGCCAAAGCAAATCAAGCATGTCAAACCCAATTCAAGAGTGGCACAGAAAAAAAATGATGACATAATTATAACAGAGAGAGAGAGAGAGCGCTGAGGAGAAGCTGTTTAATGTGATTGTGAGGGGGGGGGTGTGGGGGAGGAGTGTTCAAAAATAATCACATGGGCGGCATGGGCAGAAGGAGAGCGTTTGATGAGCAGTTGGGGTCAGACAGATTCAGACTGATACGAGGGGCAGGGATGATTGACACCGCGGGTCAGGCGCTATCACAAAGCTGTGTAGCATGAAGGCGGAAAACTTCTCAAACATCCATTTGACGCACTACTTGACAGACAATCAAAAAAAGAGAAACAGAGGACGGAGACAGAGCTCCTCCCTGCATTGCTTTGCGCTGAGATAAGGCTTTAATTGGGAGAGCGAGTCGTGTCTTTGTAGTGGAGAAACTTGTGGCGCTCTTCTCTCCAGAGCATGCGTAATTAGCTGTGTGTTTGTCTACCTCGTTTAGATAAGTGGCCACGGGTGGGTTGAGTTTAAGGGTATTACCTGCGCCGTGTTTTTATTTGTGCAACGCAGCGGCTGAGGGAGGCCCGCTTAAAAACTTTTGTGTTTGAATCCCCGACCCCTGGGTCAGTGGGAATGATGCTGACGCAGGGTGATTACAATCTGGAGGACTAATGGTTTCTCCCTGATAGCGTTCAATTGTGTCTCCGTTCTGCTCGCTGGCGAAGGAGGAGATCAACAGAGAAAGCGTGTGGGAGTTTGTGATGAGTGGGTTCTCAAAGGAAGTCAGCCCTCCACAAGATGTGAAGTCAAATCTGCGAAGAAATATTATGCACACATAGTGTGCTGCATTATTTCTGCCATTTATGGGTAAGCTTGCGCATTGCATGTGTGACTCTGAAAAAAAGGTGAAAAGTTTCTGTTTGTAATTTGCATACTGGAGTTTGATCCGCACACTGGCAGGCCCCCCCCTCCTTTTTCTTCTATCTTTTTTAATCACGGCTACCATTGAAACAATTCTGGTGTGAGAATATAGACTGAAATCTATTTTTATTGAGAGGGGAATTGAAAGAATATGAGATGCAGAGTGCTGCTGTGAGAAGGCTAATAAGAGTTCATTGCTTAGCTTTTGGAAAAAAAAAAAGCCGACCCCTCTATGCAGCAGTGTGATGAAACAGAATTATTCATCCCTCCAGCCAGAAGACATTGGTGCTAAAAGTTAAAAAATGGACATTTATAAAGACAGTGCAAGCATGTGAATCATCTCAGGCCTTAAACATTTCTTTCCTCCTCACTTCTCGCACAGATGCAACATGTCAAGCCATAAATACGGACTACTTTACATCACATGCAGTGATCCCAGATTTACTGGCTCACGTCTGTGTGACTGGTGGCCATCTGTGTTTTGAAGCCAGCTAGTGAATAATTGATTGGGCCATGTATATGCAAAAGGATGAACTCATCTCCAGGGACATGTTAGGAGGTAGCTTAGCAACACAGAAGAGCCCCGGTCAATTGTCAGCCAGCCCTTGTGGAGGCGTCGTGTGCACTGTGGATCTGCTGGTGAAGGCTGTTGTGCTGCAATGTATGTGTGTGTGTGTGTGTTTTTGCCCTATCGCGTCCATGATCTCAGATGTGTAGGAAGGTGCGGATGTTAAGAGTTCTCCACTCACGCTGACACTCCTTGCAGCAGGCCCCCTTCACGTAGGCAGGCACCGTGCCTGCAGGGCACTGAGGGGGAGGGCAGGAGATGGCCTCACATTGTACTGTGCCGTTCTGGTGAGGGCAGAGAAACGCATTATTTAATTAGAACATCCAACATAAAAACATGTGTCGGGGCAGCAACTTTTACGTTGATTTCATAGTTAGCTAATTGCACGATCTAAGCAAAGACATTTTAAATTGAGATAACATTCATAAGAATGGCAAATGCTTGTAAGTGAACTTCATCTTGCAACATTGTGTAATTTCTATGACAACCCCTGAAAATAAAACAAAAGGATAGCATCATTATTATCCTTCAAGGACATCCATATCTAGTTGAAGATCTCAGTTACAAGTCATAATAATTGCATTCAACAGTGACTGCTTGAATTCTTTGAGGTTTCGATTATGAATCCTTCATGATATATAATGCAGCTGATAGGTCAGCATTACAGGATGGTTTTTTCAACTTGAGCTGACCTGTCTATTCAGAAGGAAAGTTCAAATACGTTTTTGTAGCAGGACACATTGTTAACCTGAAAATGTTCCTTTCAAATGATGAAATGAGAAGAGACTAAATTTCAAAGTCCATCGGTGTATTGGAGGATATGACGACCATCTTCACCTGATTTCAATCCCATATCATTTGTTATTGTGGAAATGGGTCTGTTTTATATGTATAGCTGGACCTGCACCAGAAAAAAGATGAAGCACCCTTTCTGAGTGCAGATTCAGCAGAAAAACATCACTTTCATCCATGGCTGCATCTATTTGGCTCGCTGAGTCCTTTGCTATTGTTTAAGTTTTTTTCTTTCTTTTGCCTTATCTATAGGTGAATCTCATATTCCTCAGAAAATTCTTCTTTCACAACCCATTAGTTTACTTTTCTTTTGTTGTGCGCTTTCACTTTCACTTTGAGGCATATTGCTTTGAGTCTTCTTTGACGTCTCCCTCGGTTAACCTGTAGGATCCTTTTACAACTGCTCCATTTTGTTTGTGCTTTCTCCAATTTTACACTCGTTTGACCGGGAAGAACCAACATCTTTTGAGCCCAAGGACATTCTTATAGGATATTCTTAATTCTTTCCATTGTTTTCCTTGTCAGTTCAGTTGTTGGGGCCATATTTCCTGTAGACCAGCCAGGTGGCCTGCCAGCAATCTCTCTCATGCTCATTTTAATTCTACCATTGTGCAGATATTCGTGTCCTACATTTTTTAGATGGTTCTTCTTCTGTCTGTAAAAATGGCATGAAACGTAATTATTTTATAAGAAAGCAAGAATGCTGCAAGATCACTTGTTCAATAGACGCCTGAATGAACCTTTTCATAGACTGGTGATTCCTGATTTTCTGGCCAAGATGCTGCTATGCCGTACATTAATTCCGTCCAAATTTGGTCTCCCACATCAGTCCCCTGAAAATTCCTTTCTAGGGGCTGCAATGTTCAGCTTTGTTTTAAAGAGGTGTTTATTGAACTTGACAGTCCATATGCAAGTATTGCTGTTTGTATGTTGCAGTTCATTGTGGGGTTTGTGCTTTGTCCATTCCACTTCTATCAACTTAAATAGGCTCCCTCACATGAATACAACTCTGTTTAAGAGATTTCCAATGAAATGTCTTCACATTAGTCTGAAATGACATAAACGGTGGTGCTTTTCTCATCACCACTACCTCTGTTGCCTATTAAAAAACAAATGAAAAGAAACACAATAATGCAACTGTATAGATTTCGTTTGAATTAAACAAACATTCTAAACTATTGGATATTCTTGTACACCCTGTCCTCTTTCTTCAGGCAATGCCTGTGATTAACATCATTTCCACAGATGAAAGCTCTGTGACAGCAACATCTATGAGCCCGATCCACATAATTGATGACATCTTAATGCTTCACCTTTGAATATAAAAGGTCAAAGCTAATTGCCCGACATAAGGTAAGGAACATATTCTATCTAATTCCTTAATTGCAGCCGGGTAATGGCAAAATATCGTTCCTGGTGAATGAAGCCATCTCATTGGATGAGTGGGTTGAACAAATCCCTGATGATAATTATCATCTGTCAAGAGCAATTACGTGCAGACATGTGATTTCCTTTTTTTTTTTTTTTTTTGCATGTTGAGCAGTGGTGTGCAAATACATCCAATTGGCCGGTGGGACTACACTCAGACCCAAAGCTGAGTAGACTGACAAAGTCTCTGTTTTTTGATGTGGTTCAAGCCTGAGATCTCTGGGGGTTTCTAAGCCCTTGAGAGACAGAAGCATCACTGAGCACCTCTGTTCATGTGTCTAATCCCGAGCAAGGCAAAGGTTTTGATACTGTCTCTTTTCACGGGTATCTGGGCCAACCCTCCTCTAATATAATGGCACGATGACAACACAAGCTGCCCACACAGGGGTCCCTGTTCTCTGCAACACCCAAACACAAATGCCACGCTCCCCTTTCCTCACACACTTGAGCAACAGAGAAGCAAAACAAAGGGAGACTCCAGCAATTCCAGCCGTGAATATGAGCGCCTCACATGAGGACCCGCAAAGACCGAGCTGTGCACACAAGTAAGAGCCATATACTAGCAATTAAAAAGGCCCGTTCTCAGCCACCAACACGGACAGTTCAAACATGGATTTCCAGCCTTTCTCTCACAGCACAGTCTGGTCCCTGTCAACACACAACCACATATTGCAATGAAAAGCCCACAAATGATTCACACACACTTATGGGCACTTCATTAAAAATAAATGCCTTTTATTTGTCTAACGCACACACACACAGGCAAGCAACAGCCATGTCTGAGGCCCCACCGTGCATGTGCAGTTCCTGCAGCCATCTGTCCAGCCCTCGTCCTCCCGGTAGACGACCCCCTTGACGCTGCAGGTTCGCTCACAATAGCAACCATCAAGCCCATTCATCTTCTCCTCTGCTCTGGACAGCTGCTCAGGCAACCACCACCCGTGCCCCAAAGGAGGGGGAAAAAAAAGAAGACAAGGAGGAAAAACAGTTTAAGTTTAACTCTGTATCAAGGTTTGCTTGTAGAGAGCTAACCAGTGCTTTATAAATATCAGTGCTTGGAAACCATTCAAATCGTTCCGAATAATAGTCTCTGCACCATAAATTGAAACACGGACAGTCTAATAATCTCACATTAGCATTTATCCTTTAGCCTGTAGTGAAGAAAAAAAAATCACAATAGGTAGAAATGAGATGTCTTTTGTTTACCTTATCCATTTATTCCTAGCTGTAATTACTCTAATTGTACAAGATGCTTTAGGTTTGCTCGACAGGAAATGTCTCATTACATTACCTTGCTTGATGTTTTTGCAAGAATATCCTGCAGTTCCATGATTTTCTGCACAAGTCCGTGGAAATCATTGCAGGTTGGACATGCTGACACACAGGGGATGATAAACATTATTTTAGCACGCATGGAGATGGTAATCACAACTGAATATCAGTATCAAACTGCAATCAGAATTAAACCAGCATTTTGCTTGAATCATTTCCATTTTCTAAAAGATATTCTCAGTTGCCGCTTTTTGTAAAACATTTAACTTCAAAATGGCCACAAGCATTTGGAAAAAGCAAAGAAGTTTGCAAATTTTTCCAGTCAAGAAGGAGGTTATTTATAGGGAACATATACCTAACTCCTATCACCTCCTCGTATTGTCACATCTCAAAGCAAATCATCAATGAGTTGCTTTGTCTCCGAAAAACTTGACATTTAAAGTCGACTGTCATTGAAAAAAAGTGAGCACACAAAACTCTGACTGGAAATTCTATGTCTACACATGTTTTGAATTTTGCAAAGTTTTATTGAGGAAAACACTATGAAAGTGTTCTAGTGTTGATTTTCAAATTTAAAAAGTAAATAGATCTGTGTAATCAAGCACTTTGTAAAATTCAAGTGACTCTAAAGTCAGTCTAAAATAAATCACTCATTCAATTTGTTGTTGAGGAAGAGTCTGCACACACTTCTGTTGAGATCTGGACACTGTGAGATGTAGCCCTGCGGCATCACCAGGATCTCCACGTCCTGCATCACGCCCTGCACACACAGAGGACACACAAGAAAAATTTAGATAAAAAATAACAGCCACGCAAAGAAACAGACGGGGCCGAGCAATCGCGGTGATGAAGTGCAATGTGTAGAAGCAGACGAGTACCCAGGTGCGTTGAGGTGTCTCTGCATGCTAATTTGATTCCACACTTGAGATGATGAGGGCCCAAACAAACGCAGTACACGCAAAAGATAAAACACACCTGTTTACCGAGACATGGTAATCACTGAGAGCAAATGGAGGTATAAGTTTTGATCAGTAGAGAGGCTGTCTTCTAGTCTGTTGCTCCCATGAATCATCACATATCCAGACACCACCCGGAAGTTGAGTGGGCCAAGGATGTGGGAGTTTCTTTTGGTACACGGAGTATTTAGCTGTTCTCTCCCATCTCCTCTGATAAGCATTAACCAGGAGACACAAATTCAATTTGAGGCACGAGTTTAAACTAATAGCCTTTTGTCTTGAGCCCAAACCCCAAACACTCATAGCATATACATGTGGATACTTTGTTGCCACGGCAACCTGTCCTGTTTCAATCCTTGAGAGCATTTATTACCCTTGCAGAAGTGGAGCGGTGCAACTTAGGAGAAATTGTTTTCTAAATTGTCCTGTCACTTCAATTTATCGGCCATAAATTCAAAATCCTGCGGAAATGACTGGCCAATTTTTCATGGCAAAGCGCCGAAATGGATGCAGACAGAAGCCGAGTCTATCAAACTTGTAATGAAACCATAAAACCAACATTTATTTGAAGCCACTGTACGAATTACACACCACACGACTGCAGCCAACTTCATTTGAACAGTGATTAATGCTGTATGGTGTGATTCTGAGTAGCTGAGGTCAAGAGCTGGAGGATTTACTTTGCTGATGTGGCAGTTTTGCCAGTGAAACTGAACATGAGTGAGGGTAGACAACATGAAGAATTTACATGAAATCTATCAGAATATATTAGATCAATTGAAAGTGAGGACATAACAGAATACAGAAAAGAACTTACAGATATGGAAACTAATGAATTGATGCATGAAAACCCTCTTCCTCGCTACAATCAACTGACAGGTAACAGCGGAGTGGGGATTTATATAACCGGTCAAGAGGAAAACAAACAAAAAAAAACATTTGGGGGTCAACTTGGACTGTTACAGCACAAGCTGTAAAACAAGCAATTCCCCTTGCAGGGAGCTACTACTTTACTCTATTTCTCTGTGTCTCTTAGCAAAGCAAGTGGTGTAATGTAAACACACAGAAAGGAGTTGTAATAATTCATATGCACACAAGCACACTTAAAAAACATAAAATAAGAATACAATTAGAACGTGATAAATTACCTCATACATTAAAGAAATGTCAATTCTAAACACTGAATAACTGAAATGGAAGGATGCTTTTCAATCTGATTAGAGTCCAAAGACTGGAGTGGTTTTGGAAAACCCCAATTATTAAAAACTCTGTGAGTCCACGCTCCAGTCCAGAGACTCAAATCTGCAGCTCCAGTAGTGCACACTCCTGAGAAAGAGCACAGTTAATGCCCAATGTGGAAGACATGTATCAAACTGTGGTGCCGATGGTGGTGCCGATTCCCTGACTATGAGGTCATGACTAACAGAGGCTTGTGATCTTCCGATCATCAGTTACACCCAAAAGTGTGTGCACTAATGAAGCTGTGCGTTTGATAAAAGGCATCATGCCTTCCCAGTAACTAATCACGCCTGCAGAGAGCGTTGAGGAGAGATGCTGCTACGTGTAAAGCTCAGCGGATGACCTCCGACGCTTCTTTCATCACCCAATTAACACAAACCAAACGCAAAAAAAGTTCCCTTGGACGGGCAAAGTAAAAACAGGTACGTGCAACCGCAAATATCACCAAACCGTCAAACAAACTAGTTGCTGGCATTTTTGGCCTTTGCAGGTCACCCCGGGTGAGAAATTCTGAAATGTGTTTGATTCTGAAAAAGGTGCTAAACTTTCTATCTCTCTGCCTGATAAGCAATACTGTAGACTAAGCTTAATGAGCACAGTCCACAGGCTGTTTAATGATTTCTGCCAATTCGGTGTTGCGGGGTTGCTGAGATAATTGCACTGTGCTTAGTTACAGACTGAGGGGAAAGGAACAAACAATGACATAAAAAAGTGAAACCCTGTGGTGAGCAGAGCAGCCATCAAATTAAAATGGATAAGCCTTGAGAAATTCGGGCAATTAAGCCCAACAGCTATCATAAATAAAACTAAACAAGACAAACAAAGGCCGAGAAGACGTGCGACGAGCCCTGTGCACAATGAGGGGAAAAGATAGAGCTCTCACTTTTCTGATTCATGTATTGCTCATGAATTTGACAGATCAGGACAGGTTTCAGGGTTTTATTTATTCTGATAAAGAAATTTGCAGTGCAAAATTGACCTTGAAGAAGCCATGGGCTGCGTTTCTCTGTCCAAGCCAGAAGGAAGTGTCCTCCGGAATGTCCATAAAGGGGGCTTCTACCACCCGCTCATAGATCCTGAAAAACAAAAAACGCATGACGGTTAAAAATTAGACATTTATGGTTCAAACCACCCGAGCGTTACCAGCTCTGGTCGCGCCATAAGTGGCCGTTTGCAGCCAGATAGCAGGTCCTGCCCTTATAAATCCCCCTGTTAACTCATTCCCCAAGGTAAGCATTCCTGCCGCATGCTTTCTGTGGTGCACTTGGTGATGCCGTCTGCTTATTCTATTGTGCCAAGGAGCATCACCGTCACACAGAGTCGCACCAACGTGAAACCGAGCAGCAGGTGCGGATCAAATTTAGGTTTATTCAAGGTGTGTTTAACCTTTGCCGGCCCCATGGTACAGCTCAAAACGGGGACGTCTCAGTGGGAAAGCAGCTCGATTGATTTGGAAAACTGAGGAATGACACTAACACTAACACTCTCCGCACACATTTGTCTTTCTATGTCTGGTAGAAAGGCGGGGTTGCCAGATTCCAGTCCAGCTCATGCAAAAGGCCAAACTAGAGTGCAGTCAAACAGGTCACCGTGACTATAGCTAATGCACAGCCTACACAGGGTTGACATGCAGTGAAGCGTCAGAATGACAGGGATTTAGAATATAAAGATGTGATCCCTTGAAAGCCTCTCACCCAGCAGAAATGACAATTTTCTATCATACTAAATGGAGTAAATGGGGCAAACAGCAAACCCTGTCCTTCTAATACTGAACCATAATCTGTGTGCTACATCAGTCTAGTTCATTCGGGCTTTAGATTTCTTTGTATTCATTCTTTATGGGTTCAGTATCAAATGAGACTAATACATTTTATAGTCAATAAATGGTCTTTTAGAAAATGTATCAGATGTTGCCCCTGGAATCTGTTACTTGTATTTTAGGGTTCATGGCTCCACTGATACCCCTGTTACACTCACTTCTACATAGTATCCATGTCCTCCTTTTTAAGCTTCTTTTGCTAACACTTGGGGTTCCTACATTTTTCAGTACTACCATCATAATGTTGAATTAGTTAGCCAGCACTAGTTTACTAGTTTTCATTTTGATACTTCCAACATGTCCCATGCCCATTCATGGACATAGTTCCAGTCACATGGTTATGGTGTTCTATGTATTTTTAAGACACTCATAGATCTTTTTTTTTATGTCAGTCACTCGCTCTTTCATGATAGATTTGACCGTTTCTCCGTTCCTTTCTCCGGTGGTGCACACTCTAACATCGCGCATGCTTTCTCATCGTCTCACCTGTTGCAGTCCACGTGTAAAATGACATGAGAGGCGCTGACGGCCACGGAGACCTTGTGCCACTGGTCGTCAGCCAGGCTGTACGGGAACACCTCAGTGTGGTCTTGTTGGCTTTTGGTGCGATAGTGAAGACGCACCTCACTGCGCTGGCCGCTGCTCTCAAGCTCAAGGAATCTGAAGGAAAAGGTAGGAAAAGGTAGGAATCTCCTTTATAAACAACCAAAAACACTGCGTTCCTCCCACAAGAACCACATTACCAAGAGCGAATCTTAATATTCCACCCTCTGCAAACACTTTTTTTTCCTGCTTTACAACACAGAGCTGAGAGATAAACACTGCAATCATTTTTGAGCAGTGCACCCACATTCCTCTGATCTGCAAAAGCATTTAGAATTCAATCACATCAGTAGTCAAACATAATGGCACTATATGGCTCGTAAGTGCAACATCAGCAACACACAATGGCCCCCATGCAGAGGTTTAACTTTTCAAACTGGAGTATTAGTATTCCGGGACAATCCTTTCCCTCCACAGCACGGAGATTCACTGAGCACAGGGATTCTAATGGAAAGAGCTGCCAGTACACACATCATCCCTGCTTTTAAAGGTAGACTTATTTAAAGCAGAGTTATTTGCTGGAAACATTATTCAAAAGAAAAACAGAGGCTCATGCAAGTGTAGCAACGGAACTGATTTATCTGCAATCCACATCTAATAGATTTACTCTCCCCTAGCCATGCATGGACATTAATCCAGGCTCTATAAATGCAGTCGTTTACACCTCTGATGTTGAATTAGTCCTTGTCACGTTTCCAAATGAAATCATGCAGCGGTGCTTTGTAGCATATGAATGTCTGGGAAAGCTAATCAGCAGTGGGGAAAGTCATTAACATCCCTGTGAGCTCTCTTCTCAGGACTGGCTTTAATGTAGAAACTGTTCAATCAGTGCATTATGTGAAACTCAGATTGCTGTTCTGATCACTCAACGGCTCAGCCACCACAAACTAATGGAAACATTAGCATACCAACAGCAGATAGGGTCTCATCAATTTTCAACTTAACAATTACAGACTCCGTGCCTGGATCATTGAACTGTGCAGTGGCATTTGGGCTGGTTCTCTCAGTCTATTCACGTAGTGTGTAAAACATCTAAATGTTTATCAAATCCAAGTATTGGAATTTTTCAATCAAATATAGATGATCAGCTGTCAAGGGGATGTATAAAAGATTTATTCTTTCCTGAGATATTATATACCATGTGTCTAAGGCAAGTTATATTTGCCTCATAATACCTTTTTACAAAACAACAACACTGGTTTGCATACTTGGATACCTGGAATCTATTTCTGCTGCCATAATACAAATGAGAAATGATTATCTTATTTCCAAGAACTAAGTGGCTGACAGTTTGCCCGTGTAAAGATTTTTTAAAAACATGCAGCAACACCATAACATGTGTACTTCTCGTACCTGTGTTCAGAGTGATGGATAGAGAGGATGACTCCGGAGTTGAGGTGATCCTGTTTGAGCGTTGCCAGCAGGGTAAACTCATTTTTGCCTTTAAGCTTCTGGACCATTTGCTCCACAACCCCAGCAGGAGCTTTCACCTCCCTGGAGGATCCTAGAACGAGCAGAAGAACCCCAGAAATAAGTAAAACATTGTCCCAAAACCACATATCCCACTTTGCCTTTAAAAGCTTTGAGTGACAACAGTTAACACACTTTGCAGCTTCAAATTGTGCATTTTAGGATGTACGGGATGACAGTCATGCTCAACACACTGTTTGTGTTGCATTTATTGCATCAAATTTATGGTCATATTTAACTTCCTTTGATTAATTAGCTGCTTGAAATCAAATACATTCATTTTGTTTTATGTTCAATAATTCATAGAACGAGCTTTTGTATCCCTCAGAGTTATTATGCTATACATTATTATTGATTTACAGTATTAATCACTTATTAATGATGAACTTGTTGATGAAGTAGAACATTTTGAAATAAAATCCTGTAGGCTACCGACTTGTAAAATTCAGTGTAAAAAACCAAGCGAGATTCTATGAAGAGCCATTCGGCATTCTGCAGTAAATATTTAATGTAGTTTCAAAATAAAAAATGGTTTGTTTGTAATTTACAAATAGAAAGTCAACATAAACCACAGTGAACTGGTAAAAAAAATATCATCAAAACATTTTTGAAAATGTTCCCATATCCTTCCTTAGCCTTATTTCAACAGCCCTCTTTTTGGCTTATTTGGTTTACGCCCTGTCTGAGCTGAGCATTTTCATAGGCCCATTTCTCTAGCATCCAACTTGTTTACAACCAACAGTTCTTTTGACATCAAAGACTTTCCCGTTTTCACAGGATAATCATTTATCTTACAGGATAACCATTAGGCAGACTCCTCTACTTGGGGGAAGCTTAGAGATTATTCAAAGTTTAAGCGAAATGAGACATTTCTGTGGGGGGAATAAACTGTGTGCAGCCATCTGTTGGGACAGCAGCATCACAGCTAGTTACAAACACTGATAAAGAAGACGGGCTCTGCGCTGGGTATTGCGCTGGAGCCCCTGGAGCTAAATATGCAAAGGAGAATGATGCATAAGTCGCTTAACAAAACTCAAAGCACAATAGACTTTCCACATAACAGCGATAAAACAATTAAGCGTTTTCAGAGAGACCCTCCTTCAGTTTCCCTCCACGAGAGCTAGTACAACAGTTTGTTCTTGCTCACAGCAGTAGCCTGAGACAATGCCTCATAATCACTCACTTATTCTATTTTAACCAGCTCCATTTTCCTGTTTGCTATCACTGAATATCCCTCTTACTCGTTTTAATTAATACTTTTAATATAAATTCCCTTTGGTTTTAGTCATAGTCACTTAAGTGATTTCAAATCATTTGTGATTTACATGTCCTGATTAGCTTTTGGAGCACTGACAATAATGTGAGCCTATTACCAGCTATCCCCAAATTCTCATCACACGGTAAAGAGTCTCTCCTCAGCTGGTTGAAGTTGAGGACTTTGGGGGGAAGTGAGAGGATTGTGACGACAATGATGTTGGGGGAATTTTTGCCGATTTTGTGGCGCTAGTTAGTAACCCCCTGTTCCATTAGTGTGCCTCCTCTCTCTTCTCAAACAGATGTCTATGCTACTTTAATGGAGGCATCAATAAATGATGACGTTTCTCAGAAGCAATCACATCAAAGAGCTCACTTCAAGCATTGGGTTTGCATGCGAGATGCCCCGGCGCACTTAAGCGATCCAGGGGGGCCGGCGGGGTGTTTTTTCCTCTGTGTGTCGACGTTACTAACAGCTGGGGGGAGCAGCCAATTAAAACAATGCAATGTAAAACAGGAAGCAACACATATAAAGGCAGAATGTTTTCTAATAAGTGACCCTTATGGTGACAAAGAAGAGATTTCGTTCTGTTCTCTGGCACATTTATTCCAGTAGCTTTATCCTTTTTGTGACGCGGGCTTCCCTCCCACCAGAGACTTTTGTCCCAGTGATTTCTATATATAACAAGCATCTTCTCTACATTTGTCCCCTCAGAAGAGGAGAGGCAGAGATAAGAATGTCATACGTTTTGCATCACCAGTTGGGTATTATCCCTGTGTCATTGGCTGAGGTGGGACAGATGGTCCAATGACGGCAACAGGAGTTCTGCCTAAGCAATAATCTGCTGCAGCCAACTAAATCTGCTTAGTAACCCAACTGAAAAGGCGCCGTTTGAAAATCATCGCAGATTTTGAATGAGATGATTTCTCTTTTTATCACAGGTTGGGCTGGAGATAGGTGTCTTTTTTGTTTTTGTTTTATTATGTTTTATATACAGTCAGATTGTGAGTCGGAGGAAAAATTAAGCCATTAAGGATTCACGTTGTGTTCGAAAAGATGCACTGGTCAGTATATTTCCAGGCATAGTGTTGAATAAAGAGTGCCATGATATCTCAATCATGAGCTAAATGAGCTCAGTGGGAGCAGGTGTCAGGGCGGGGACCAAACTGAACGAGGGCTGATGAGGCGGGGGGGGGATGGTGAGGACCGAGAGAACTGCATCACTGGCCCGCCTCATCCTTTGACCTATAAGAGGATGACTTTCAACACCAGTCGTCACACTTTCAGGGCAAGAGGTTGCCTTATACAGTACTTTTGGGAATTAGAAGGCGGAGGGAGGCTCGGGCTCATTGGATTTTGCGTGCATTGAATGGCGTACACTTAGACATGAAAATAAAATGACTTCAACACCCAGAATTAATAAAATTGAACTTGGAAATGCCTGCATTTCTAAATCCATTCATGATTCAGCAGTAAATGAGCTTGTGGTGTGATAAAACTGTTTCCCCTCATGCCAAATCAATTTCTCCTGCTGAGGGGTCCTTTGGTCGATTATTTATTGGCAGGCCCTTGGTTAGGGCAGCCACCTGCTCCAAAGGATCACTCTGACACCAACTAGCTGGAAAATGACTGTCTGGCACATCAAACTCTAATCAGCACATTTTTGGGACAGTGACATAACTCTAGTCATCTCTTCCGTTTGTTTGGAAGCGAGGAGAACCAGTTGATTGTGAGGTTGTTGTGTTTTGTTTTCCTTTTTTCCGTGCTGAGTTTTAACAGCTGACGGGAGATCTCTTAAAGCCTCTGGCTCAATAGCATCTCTTGGAAGCATGGCTTTGTGCCACGGAATAATCTTATCTCCCGGGTATGTTGTGTTTTAATCGTTTTACTCTGGCCACCATTTCCATCCCCCAGCTCCACCTTTAATCTTACACTGTCTGATGGTCTTATTTTGCCTGACCATCACTACACTGCTGTATGCTGCTGTGCTCGACAATCCACAATCATTTACGCAGCTTTATAAAATAGCCCTTTCTCTTCTATTTCTTTTACTTCACACTGTAATTACAGATTTAACAGGAAAAAAACTCCTATGCTCTCAGGCTCCATGTTCTGAAGGACAGGTAGAGGTGTGTTGGTGCCTATTATATGCTGGGCTTCTAAATTCATTATGGCCATAAGAAAATTGTGCCTAAAAGCACTGTTAGTGGTATTAAATAAGATTAGATCCATTTTTGTATTGCGAATAATGAGGACTTTCCTTCTCTGGCCGCCAGTAAATTCCAAGAACAAAATAACACCTCCATCTCTGCTACATTTTGCTAATAAGCAATTTTTCTACCAGTTAAGAGTGAGTGAGAAATTAGATGTGTGAAAGACACAGAGCCAAGCCCGGTCCGAATAAACATGCCGAAGAAATCCAAAGTGGAAGGAAGTCAACATTTCGATACGATGTGTAAAGAGGGATGACATTTTTCACACAACATCTTTTGTAGATAAAAAACTGAGCAAAAGATATTGCATCTCCTGAACTTCACACACAGGACGGCGGGTTAGGAAAGAGAAAATCTCCTCAGCCGGATTAGAGTGATGATGAACTCTCCACTGGCACCAACCCGCAAATCCTTCATAAGTGTCAACACTCACACTTGCAGCTGTGAAACAGGTGTACACTACAGCTTATAACAGGGACATTTGACTAGGCTACAAGTCCCAACACTGAGTCAAACAGAAATGAAAGATGGAGAGTAATGGAGTGTGGTGGACTACAGCAGGCTCACCCACATACATTCTCAAAGTGTTCAAATTCGTAATGCACCAAAAATAACGCTCTGCAAATCTGATATATTCAGCCATAATCAGGTATTATCCAACACAAGTAGAAAATTAAACAATGTCAAAATATCAAAATTTCTAGAATGTTACATAAAAGAAAAGAAAACCCCATGGGAGGGTTGGAAAAGAGAAAGAACACCAACTAAAACTATTTCTCTCTGACCAGAAGGGCTCAAAGAAAAATAACACCTAGCTTACACTTATGTTTCTGTACGCTATGTTTTTTTATTACAGTACAGATTGGTACAACGTGGCAGAGGTTGTCTCATGTCGAGAGGTGCTCAACTGCCTCGAAAAGAAGATGTATCACATGGATCAAAGAAATGGAAAAAAAGCATATGAGATCTGAATGTGTCACTCAGTGTCAGAAAGGTTTGGCACAAGGAAAAAAAAGGAATAAGAAAAAGAAATGACCAGCAGACAGTGTCCGGGAAACCTTTGGATCAAGACTAGAAACATACAGTTTCCAGCGCACATTTCCCAGAACACAAAACATATAAGCGATACGTTATTAGTTTAGAAGCTTTTATTTTAAATCACATTTAAAATTTTGTGCTCAAACTTCAGAGGTCTCAGTGACTTGTGCCAGAAGCGTATTCCACCATACACAGATCTGCATTCATCGAATCATCCCCCTCCCCACTGTTTCTCCACTCTTCTGGAACAAATACTAAACTGAGACAAGGGCACCTCCAGGAGTGCTTTGGCCAGCAATTTCTCCTCAATTCTCAGATCGCCTCCTCAGTGACCGCCTGTCTGACATTCACACATACACGGAGCTAATGACAGCCTTCCTGCCACCCAGCTGTACAACTGTCTTCAGGGGATGGAAGCCTCTCTCTCTACATGCTCCCTTGCACTCCTGCGCGGACCAGAGGATCAGGTCTGCCTCAGAAAGCAGCAAGCAAAAATTATTTGGTCCACGGGGAGTTGGACATAATGTCTGTCATAACATTACGCCTGTCATAACATGAGGAAAAGGTTGCACAAGAAAGTACTTGACTATTATGTAGTACTTGACTACTGTGAAAACACTGCATCAAAGTGTTTCAAAAAGCAGGCAGACTAAGCTAAAAGGTTGTTATCCGACTTTATGAAAACCCCTGAAAAATGGTCTGCATTGTACATCTTTTTAAGGTTTTACATCAAGGCTGATCACTGATGTCACTCCAGGTTGAAATGAGTACCCATGACAACGCAATCCTTTAATAGCTTTACATATTCAAATAAACACACCGGCGACTCTTCACAGCCACAAATAAATCCCCCCTAAAAATGTAGGTTTTTCTGGATAGATTCAGTGCTTACAGGAGTAAGTCGTCTTTTGTAGTGGTAGCTTTTGTTCCATGCAAACATTCCACACTTTAGGTTCAACTTCTGACTGATGGAAGCCTTCTGCCATCATCTTATTTTCTACTTACAGCTCCTTAAGACCTAATTCTCACTTTGTGTTCTGTTCTCCATTGTGGCTCAGAAAGAGAAATCTCTGTGGAAGTACAAAGAGGGAATTTCAGACTAGGAAGTCTTTAACTTTGGGAAAGCCCAGCTGATCTGTCTGGCTCAGGCTTTAAAAGCTTTTTGTAAGCTTACTCTAAAGTTTGGGCTGCTACGTTTCCCATCACTTCAAGAATGACTCTCTTTGCAACCGGTACTGAACAGATAAGTAAAAATGAGGCAATATTTGGATGCATGGTTAACAAAAGGCTTGGGACTTTTTTGTTTTAAAGTTTCGGGTATTCGTTCATATTTAATAATGTCGATTCTATTATCCAGTAGTTCTAACTAGCTTGTTCCTTATGGATGACAATTTTTACCGACTCTAACTGAACTTGGAATATTTTTATCGTGCTGTTCAAATGTTTAAATATATTTCTTTAGTGAGCAGACATGGCTTCGATTAAGGGGGAATCTTGCTAAAATGTCAGCATTTGAGTGGTTTCTTGGATTGAGGCTAAAGTGTTGCCCTGATAACCTCCACCAGCTACACAGTCCCCACAGACAGCGTGATGCAGAATGTTGTTCAGAAGGAGGAAATCTAGCGACCGTAATAGAGATGACATCAGTGTTAAATTCTGTTTGATGAGCCTTTATTTCAACATGAACATGGAAAGCAGTGAGCATCTCCAGGCAGGTGGTCTCTAAAAATAGACACGGGTTTAGTATTAGCATTGTGGGGAGCTGCAGTGGGATTGAATGCATGACCCAATACCAACATATTTAACTCTTTAGCTGCCTTGAGTTTTATTATTTTTAAAAAACAATTATCTAAGTGATGTATTCATAATATGTGTTATTTTTTTGGAGCACTATTCTATACACCTGTATTATAAAGAAAGCGTTGCGGCTCCATTTAATTTGGTGTTCGACCATTTCAGTGAATGTACACTATATCATAGTGTCCAAACAGAATTCAACCGGGGGGAAAGTTAGTTCAAAACATAAGCTTGAACATGTACCTGACAGCCAAAGGACTGAAAATCCCTCCAGAAAATTTCCGATCACCCTGTTTATTATTATTTACTGGCACCGGGGCCAGTCACAGATGTGACAAACGCACTTATTAAGGACAACAAAGTGACTGTCAAACATCGAACGTCTGTCATAGTTTGCCTTCTCTTCTTGGTGCAGATGCATGATAACACACAGCCACAATATGCCCACGTTACAAATGAGTCTCTTCCGTCTCGTTGCACTTAACTGTCGCCTGATTCAGCACCGTTATCACCACAACAAACAGGGACACATCCCACCGGCAATGTTCAAAAAGCCAGACTTAAAACACGCCTCAGAAGCAGACTGAAATAACATTCACACACACTATTTTACTGCAGCTGCCACAAGTCCTCTGACCTACTAGGCTTGGACTTCCAGTGAGTTTGATTCGTACACTTGTAGCCATAGAGATTGGGTGTTGGTGCGTGGGGGGAAGGGCGTGCTTTCTGGGTGTGGCCCCTCTTTTTGTTTGTACAAAGAGATATCTGGTTGTCTGGATATGGGAAAAAAAAACTGTGGGGGGAAGTGCTAATGGTGTGATGATTTTGTGGTACGGCTGTGCATCACCTGGCGTCGGGACATTAGAGGAGCGTGGCCTCGGGGCTTTTCTCCCTCCTCATCACCCCCGTCCCCGAGGTCCGCCTCTCCTAATGCCACGCAATGTTGCTCTGACAGCTACCTTCAAACGCATCAGCAGGGGTGTGCTAAACAGCACGCCCCCCACACCCCCCACCCCTGCTTCAGCTCTCGCTGCTTTCTTCTTTTTTTTGTAAAGGTACACACAAATTATGCCACTTTGGGTAGATATAAAGATATTGAAAATAGAAATATCCCCATAGGAATGACAACACACATTTCAATACAGTTAATTTCCCCCCATGTGTTTCCTCCACCCAGCACCTTTCCTTTGGGCAGACAGACAGTGGAGGGGACGTCCATGGACATGTTGTGTTTTGCCTGCTATTTAATGAGCGTCAGAATGTCACAGGCTGGTTGAAGCCAGCAAAGCATCCAACACAGTTTATCAAACAGCCGGCAGACAGCGCTCTGCTCTCTCCCTGGTCCCGGCCTCTTCCTTTTCCGGCTCCCCTCGCTCCTTTCTGCATCTCTTCAAAAACGCGCCTCTCCCATATCGGTTGCTGACAACAAACAAGCAGAGGCCCAGGTCTGCTCTGCCGGCGCTGCCTCGCCTGCCTCCCCCCCCCCTCACCCGGCGGCTCTGACTTAACACAGACATCCCAAATGAAGGATGGAGGCGAGCTCTGCCATAAATAACACCGCGCCTTCCCCGCCCGGGTGACTG